>CM055190.1:29187777-29344500 GCA_029224185.1 Karalla daura | reverse complement strand
AAACTTTTTCAAAGCACTTTTCCCCACAGTCTCCTATGCAGGGGGCTGTAAAAGGGCTCAACTAAGCGCTCTAAACACTTTTCAGGCCTGTTGCTGCACTGCGTATTGGCCAATGGTGCATGTGTCAACAAACTTTTTCAAAGGGCTTTTCCCCACAGTCTCCTATGCAGGGGGCTGTAAACAGGCTCAACTAAGCCTTCGAAACACTTTTCAGTCCTGTTGCTGCACTGTGTATTGGCCAATGGTGCAAGTGTCAACAAACTCTTTCAAAGCGCTTTTCCCCACAGTCTCAGTGAGCTCATATTCCAGATAAGTGAAAACGTTGTCTCCGTAGAGCCAAATGTTTATCACTTGGCCAATTTGGCTTTTTCCCATAAGATTGAATGGGAAAAACAGAACTCCACAAACAAACATTCGCTACGTTGCCATACTTTGACGTAGAAACTTCATTTTCATTTCAAAAATTGAAGAAGCTTGTGGTGTGTTTGTGTAGCGAGATGCACGCGGATAGGTTGTATGGTTTTTCAGCAGCACCTCTTCTCGAGGACCATGTGCTCAGGTACCTGCTCCAATGTCTCCTCTGCTGACATAGTAATACAAAGTTGACAGGCGTCCAGCTTCAATGCACCCCAGCAGATGGCCCAGGCCCTGGGAGACTCCCAGAGTGGGATAGGGCCCCCTCAGCATTGGGCAAGCCCAATCTCTTCTTAGTACTGGGCCGACATGCGGGATCACTGAAAAATCAGCTCTCGTTTCACTCTTTTCACGCTGGTCCCAGCCACATCCTAAGCAGCAGACAAATACTTTTTCCAGTTCTGTCGGGACATTGGTGCTCTCTCATGTGGGACAGGCCATAAACCCGTGCGCCTTGTGAAATTTAAACGGCGAGCTTCATCTCCGGCCCAGCGCCGCCTCTTCTCTCCTTAAACCCCCATTCATTTTCCCACCACTGCCATCAAAGTTAAACGACACACTTCACCTCGCGACTGTGGCCACAGTTTTCATAGTACACACACCAAATCGCCTCTGGGCATTCTGGAGACTCTCCCCTACGGCGTGACAGTGAGCTCATATTCCAGATATGTGAAAACGTTGTCTCGGTAGAGCCAAATGTTTATCACTTGGCCAATTTGGCTTTTTCCCATAAGAATGAATGGGAAAAACAGAACTCCACAAACAAACATTCGCAACGTTGCCATACTTTGACTTTGAAACTTCATTTTAGTTTCAAAAATTCAAGAAACTTGTGGTGTGTTTGTGTAGCGAGTTGCACGCTGATAGGTTGTATTGTTTTTCAGCAGCACCTCTTCTCGAGGACCATGTGCTCAGGTACCTGCTCCAATGTCTCCTCTGCTGACATGGTAATACAAAGTGATGAGGCGTCCAGCTTCAATGCACCCCAGCAGATGGCACAGGCCCTGGGAGACTCCCAGAGTGGGAAAGGACCCCCTCAGCATTGGGCATGTCCAATCTCTTCTTAGCACCGGGCCGACATGCGGGATCGCTGAAAAATCAGCTCTCGTTTCGCTCTTTTCACGCTGCTCCCAGCCACACCCTAAGCAGCAGACAAATTCTTTTTTGCATTTTTGTAGGAACATTGGTGCTCTCTCATGCGGGGCAGGCCATCAACCCGTGCGCCTTTTAAATTTATACGACGAGCCTCATCGTAGGCCCAGTGCAGCCTTTTCTCTCCATAAGCCCCCATTCATTTTCCCACTGCTGCCATCAATGTTAAACGTCACACTACTCCTCGCGACTGTGGCCACAGTTCTCATAGTGCACACACCAATTCGTTTCAGGGGGTTCTGGAGACTCTCCCCTACGGCGTGACAGTGAGCTCATGTTCCAGATTGGTGAAAGCGTTGTCTCCATAGAGCCAAATGTTTATCACTTGGCCAATTTGGCTTTTTCCCATAAGAATGAATTGGAAAAACAGAACTCCACAAACAAACATTAGCAACGTTGCCATACTTTGACTTTGAAACTTCATTTTCATTTCAAAAATTGAAGAAGCTTGTGGTGTGTTTGTGTAGTGAGTTGCACGCTGATAGGTTGTATTGTTTTTCAGCAGCACCTCTTCTCGACGACCATGTGCTCAGGTACCTGCTCCATTGTCTCCTCTGCTGACATGGTAATACAAAGTGATGAGGCGTCCAGCTTCAATGCACCCCAGCAGATGGCACAGGCCCTGGGAGACTCCCAGAGTGGGAAAGGACCCCCTCAGCATTGGGCATGTCCAATCTCTTCTTAGCACCGGGCCGACATGCGGGATCGCTGAAAAATCAGCTCTCGTTTCGCTCTTTTCACGCTGGTCGCAGCCACACCCTAAGAAACAGACAAATTCTTTTTTCCAGTTTTGTAGGAACATTGGTGCTCTCTCATGCGGGGCAGGGCATAAACCCGTACGCCTTGTGAAATTTAAACGACGAGCCTCATCGAAGGCCCAGTGCAGCCTTTTCTCTCCATAAGCCCCCATTCATTTTCCCACCACTGCCATCAATGTTAAACGTTACACTTCTCCACGCGACTGTGGCCACAGTTCGCATAGTACACACACCAAATCGCATCAGGGCGTTCTGGAGACTCTCCCCTACGGCGTGACAGTGAGCTCATGTTCCAGATTGGTGAAAGCGTTGTCTCCATAGTGCCAAATGTTTATCACTTGGCCAATTTGACTTTTTCCTATAAGAATGAATTGGAAAATCAGAACTCCACAAACAAACATTCGCAACGTTGCCATACTTTGACTTTGAAACTTCATTTTCATTTCAAAAATTGAAGAAACTTGTGGTGTGTTTGTGTAGCGAGTTGCACGCTGATAGGTTGTATGGTTTTTCAGCAGCACCTCTTCTCGACGACCATGTGCTCAGGTACCTGCTCCATTGTCTCCTCTGCTGACATGGTAATACAAAGTGATGAGGCGTCCAGCTTCAATGCACCCCAGCAGATGGCACAGGCCCTGGGAGACTCGCAGAGTGGGAAAGGGCCCCCTCAGCATTGGGCATGTCCAATCTCTTCTTAGCAGCGGGCCGACATGCGGGATCGCTTAAAAATCAGCTCTCGTTTCGCTCTTTTCACGCTGCTCCCAGCCACACCCTAAGCAGCAGACAAATTATTTTTTCCAGTTTTGTAGGAACATTGGTGCTCTCTCATGCGGGGCAGGCCATAGACCCGTGCGCCTTGTGAAATTTAAACGACGAGCCTCATCGTAGGCCCAGTGCAGCCTTTTCTCTCCTAGGCGTCCATTCATTTTCCCACCACTGCCATCAATGTTAAACGTCACACTGCTCCTCGCGACTGTGGCCACAGTTCTCAAAGTACACAGCACCGCTGCCATCAAATTTAAACGCTACACTTCTCGTGACTGTGGCTACAGTTTTCATAGTACACACACCAAATCGCATCAGGGCGTTCTGGAGACTCTCCCCTACGGCGTGACAGTGAGCTCATGTTCCAGATTGGTGAAAGTGTTGTCTCCATAGAGCCAAATGTTTATCACTTGGCCTATTTGGCTTTTTCCCATAAGAATTAATGGGAAAAACAGAACTCCACAAACAAACATTCACAACGTTGCCATACTTTGACGTTGAAACTTCATTTTCATTTCAAAAATTGAAGAAACTTGTTGTGTGTTTGTGTAGCGAGTTGCACGCTGATAGGTTGTATGGTTTTTCAGCAGCACCTCTTCTCGACGACCATGTGCTCAGGTACCTGCTCCATTGTCTCCTCTCCTGACATGGTTATACAAAGTGATGAGGCGTCCAGCTTCAATGCACCCCAGCAGATGGCACAGGCCCTGGGAGACTCGCAGAGTGGGAAAGGGCCCCCTCAGCATTGGGCATGTCCAATCTCTTCTTAGCAGTGGGCCGACATGCGGGATCGCTTAAAAATCAGCTCTCGTTTCGCTCTTTTCACGCTGCTCCCAGCCACACCCTAAGCAGCAGACAAATTCTTTTTTCCAGTTTTGTAGGAACATTGGTGTTCTCTCATGCGGGGCAGGCCATTAACCCGTGCGCCTTGTGAAATGTAAACGACGAGCCTCATTGTAGGCCCAGTGCAGCCTTTTCTTTCCATTAGCCCCCATTCATTTTCCCACCACTGCCATCAATGTTCAACGTTACACTTCTCCTCGCGACTGTGGCCACAGTTCTCAAAATACACACACCAAATCGCGTCAGGGCGTTCTGGACACTCTCCCCTACGGCGTGACAGTGAGCTCATGTTCCAGATTGGTGAAAGCGTTGTCTCCATAGAGCCAAATGTTGATCACGAGGCCAATTTGGCTTTTCCCCATAAGAATGAATTGGAAAATCAGAACTCCACAAACAAACATTAGCAACGTTGCCATCCTTTGACTTTGAAACTTCATTTTCATTTCAAAAATTGAAGAAGCTTGTGGTGTGTTTGTGTAGTGAGTTGAACGCTGATAGGTTGTATTGTTTTTCAGCAGCACCTCTTCTCGACGACCATGTGCTCAGGTCCCTGCTCCAATGTCTCCTCTGCTGACATGGTAATACAAAGTGATGAGGCGTCCAGCTTCAATGCACCCCAGCAGATGGCACAGGCCCTGGGAGACTCCCAGGGTGGGAAAGGACCCCCTCAGCATTGGGCATGTCCAATCTCTTCTTAGCAGCGGGCCGACATGCGGGATCGCTGAAAAATCAGCTCTCGTTTCGCTCTTTTCACGCTGGTCGCAGCCACACCCTAAGCAGCAGACAAATTCTTTTTTCCAGTTTTGTAGGAACATTGGTGCTCTCTCATGCGGGGCAGGCCATCAACCCGTGCGCCTTGTGAAATTTAAACGACGAGCCTCATCGTAGGCCCAGTGCAGCCCTTTCTCTCCATAAGCCCCCATTCATTTTCCCACTGCTGCCATCAATGTTAAACGTCACACTACTCCTCGCGACTGTGGCCACAGTTCTCATAGTACACACACCAATTCGTTTCGGGGGGTTCTGGAGACTCTCCCCTACGGCGTGAAAGTTAGCTCATATTCCAGATTGGGGAAAGCGTTGTCTCCATAGAGCCAAATGTTTATCACTTGGCCAATTTGGCTTTTTACCATAAGAATGAATTGGAAAAACAGAACTCCACAAACAAACATTCGCAACGTTGCCATACTTTGACTTTGAAACTTCATTTTCATTTCAAAAATTGAAGAATCTTGTGGTGTGTTTGTGTAGCGAGTTGCACGCTGATAGGTTGTATGGTTTTTCAGCAGCACCTCTTCTCGAGGACCATGTGCTCAGGTACCTGCTCCATTGTCTCCTCTGCTGACATGGTAATACAAAGTGATGAGGCGTCCAGCTTCAATGCACCCCAGCAGATGGCCCAGGCCCTGGGAGACTCGCAGAGTGGGAAAGGGCCCCCTCAGCATTGGGCATGTCCAATCTCTTCTTAGCAGCGGGCCGACATGCGGGATCGCTTAAAAATCAGCTCTCGTTTCGCTCTTTTCACGCTGCTCCCAGCCACACCCTAAGCAGCAGACAAATTCTTTTTTCCAGTTTTGTAGGAACATTGGTGCTCTCTCATGCGGGGCAGGGCATTAACCCGTGCGCCTTGTGAAATTTAAACGACAAGCCTCATCGTAGGCCCAGTGCAGCCTTTTCTCTCCATAAGCCCCCATTCATTTTCCCACTGCTGCCATCAATGTTAAACGTCACACTACTCCTCGCGACTGTGGCCACAGTTCTCATAGTACACACACCAATTCGTTTCAGGGGGTTCTGGAGACTCTCCCCAACGGCGTGACAGTGAGCTCATATTCCAGATTGGGGAAAGCGTTGTCTCCATAGAGCCAAATGTTGATCACTTGGCCAATTTGGCTTTTTCCCATAAGAATTAATGGGAAAAACAGAACTCCACAAACAATCATTCGCAACGTTCCCATGCTTTGACTTTGAAACTTCATTTTCATTTCAAAAATTGAAGAATCTTGTGGTGTGTTTGTGTAGCGAGTTGCACGCTGATAGGTTGTATGGTTTTTCAGCAGCACCTCTTCTCGACGACCATGTGCTCAGGTACCTTCTCCATTGTCTCCTCTGCTGACATGGTAATACAAAGTGATGAGGCGTCCAGCTTCAATGCACCCCAGCAGATGGCACAGGCCCTGGGAGACTCGCAGAGTGGGAAAGGGCCCCCTCAGCATTGGGCATGTCCAATCTCTTCTTAGCAGCGGGCCGACATGCGGGATCGCTTAAAAATCAGCTCTCGTTTCGCTCTTTTCACGCTGCTCCCAGCCACACCCTAAGCAGCAGACAAATTCTTTTTTCCAGTTTTGTAGGAACATTGGTGCTCTCTCATGCGGGGCAGGCCATAAACCCGTGCGCCTTGTGAAATTTAAACGACGAGCCTCATCGTGGGCCCAGTGCAGCCTTTTCTTTCCATTAGCCCCCATTCATTTTCCCACCACTGCCATCAATGTTAAACGTTACACTTCTCCTCGCGACTGTGGCCACAGTTCTCAAAATACACACACCAAATCGCGTCAGAGCGTTCTGGACACTCTCCCCTACGGCGTGACAGTGAGCTCATGTTCCAGATTGGTCAAAGCATTGTCTCCATAGAGCCAAATGTTTATCACTTGGCCAATTTGGCTTTTTACCATAAGAATGAATTGGAAAAACAGAACTCCACAAACAAACATTCGCAACGTTGCCATACTTTGACTTTGAAACTTCATTTTCAATTCAAAAATTGAAGAATCTTGTGGTGTGTTTGTGTAGCGAGTTGCACGCTGATAGGTTGTATGGTTTTTCAGCAGCACCTCTTCTCGAGGACCATGTGCTCAGGTACCTGCTCCATTGTCTCCTCTGCTGACATGGTAATACAAAGTGATGAGGCGTCCAGCTTCAATGCACCCCAGCAGATGGCCCAGGCCCTGGGAGACTCGCAGAGTGGGAAAGGGCCCCCTCAGCATTGGGCATGTCCAATCTCTTCTTAGCAGCGGGCCGACATGCGGGATCGCTTAAAAATCAGCTCTCGTTTCGCTCTTTTCACGCTGCTCCCAGCCACACCCTAAGCAGCAGACAAATTCTTTTTTCCAGTTTTGTAGGAACATTGGTGCTCTCTCATGCGGGGCAGGGCATTAACCCGTGCGCCTTGTGAAATTAAACGACAAGCCTCATCGTAGGCCCAGTGCAGCCTTTTCTCTCCATAAGCCCCCATTCATTTTCCCACTGCTGCCATCAATGTTAAACGTCACACTACTCCACGCGACTGTGGCCACAGTTCTCATAGTACACACACCAATTCGTTTCAGGGGGTTCTGGAGACTCTCCCCAACGGCGTGACAGTGAGCTCATATTCCAGATTGGGGAAAGCGTTGTCTCCATAGAGCCAAATGTTGATCACTTGGCCAATTTGGCTTTTTCCCATAAGAATTAATGGGAAAAACAGAACTCCACAAACAATCATTCGCAACGTTGCCATGCTTTGACTTTGAAACTTCATTTTCATTTCAAAAATTGAAGAATCTTGTGGTGTGTTTGTGTAGCGAGTTGCACGCTGATAGGTTGTATGGTTTTTCAGCAGCACCTCTTCTCGAGGACCATGTGCTCAGGTACCTGCTCCATTGTCTCCTCTGCTGACATGGTAATACAAAGTGATGAGGCGTCCAGCTTCAATGCACCCCAGCAGATGGCCCAGGCCCTGGGAGACTCGCAGAGTGGGAAAGGGCCCCCTCAGCATTGGGCATGTCCAATCTCTTCTTAGCAGCGGGCCGACATGCGGGATCGCTTAAAAATCAGCTCTCGTTTCGCTCTTTTCACGCTGCTCCCAGCCACACCCTAAGCAGCAGACAAATTCTTTTTTCCAGTTTTGTAGGAACATTGGTGCTCTCTCATGCGGGGCAGGGCATTAACCCGTGCGCCTTGTGAAATTTAAACGACAAGCCTCATCGTAGGCCCAGTGCAGCCTTTTCTCTCCATAAGCCCCCATTCATTTTCCCACTGCTGCCATCAATGTTAAACGTCACACTACTCCTCGCGACTGTGGCCACAGTTCTCATAGTACACACACCAATTCGTTTCAGGGGGTTCTGGAGACTCTCCCCAACGGCGTGACAGTGAGCTCATATTCCAGATTGGGGAAAGCGTTGTCTCCATAGAGCCAAATGTTGATCACTTGGCCAATTTGGCTTTCTACCATAAGAACGAATTGGAAAATCAGAACTCCACAAACAAACATTAGCAACGTTGCCATACTTTGACTTTGAAACTTCATCTTCATTTCAAAAATTGAAGAATCTTGTGGTGTGTTTGTGTAGCGAGTTGCACGCTGATAGGTTGTATGGTTTTTCAGCAGCACCTCTTCTCGACGACCATGTGCTCAGGTACCTGCTCCATTGTCTCCTCTGCTGACATGGTAATACAAAGTGATGAGGCGTCCAGCTTCAATGCACCCCAGCAGATGGCCCAGGCCCTGGGAGACTCCCAGAGTGGGAAAGGGCCCCCTCAGCATTGGGCATGTCCAATCTCTTCTTAGCAGCGGGCCGACACGCGGGATCGCTTAAAAATCAGCTCTCGTTTCGCTCTTTTCACGCTGCTCCCAGACACACCCTAAGCAGCAGACAAATATTTTTTTCCAGTTTTGTTGGAACATTGGTGCTCTCTCATGCGGGGCAGGCCATAGACCCGTGCGCCTTGTGAAATTTAAATGACGAGCCTCATCGTGGGCCCAGTGCAGCCTTTTCTTTCCATTAGCCCCCATTCATTTTCCCACTGCTGCCATCAATGTTAAACGTCACACTACTCCTCACGACTGTGGCCACAGTTCCCATAGTACACACAGCAATTCGTTTCAGGGGGTTCTGGAGACTCCCCCCTACGGCGTGACAGTTAGCTCATATTCCAGATTGGGGAAAGCGTTGTCTCCATAGAGCCAAATGTTTATCACTTGGCCAATTTGGCTTTTTCCCATAAGAATGAATGGGAAAAACAGAACTCCACAAACAAACATTCGCAACGTTGCCATACTTTGACTTTGAAACTTCATTTTCATTTCAAAAATTGAAAAAGCTTGTGGTGTGTTTGTGTAGTGAGTTGCACGCTGATAGGTTGTATTGTTTTTCAGCAGCACCTCTTCTCGACGACCATGTGCTCAGGTACCTGCTCCATTGTCTCCTCTGCTGACATGGTAATACAAAGTGATGAGGCGTCCAGCTTCAATGCACCCCAGCAGATGGCACAGGCCCTGGGAGACTCGCAGAGTGGGAAAGGGCCCCCTCAGCATTGGGCATGTCCAATCTCTTCTCAGCACCGGGCCGACATGCGGGATCGCTGAAAAATCAGCTCTCGTTTCACTCTTTTCACGCTGCTCCCAGCCACACCCTAAGCAGCAGACAAATTCTTTTTTCCAGTTTTGTAGGAACATTGGTGCTCTCTCATACGGGGCAGGCCATAAACCCGTGCGCCTTGTGAATTTTAAACGACGAGCCTCATCGTAGGCCCAGTGCAGCCTTTTCTTTCCATTAGCCCCCATTCATTTTCCCACCACTGCCATCAATGTTAAACGTTACACTTCTCCTCGCGACTGTGGCCACAGTTCTCAAAATACACACACCAAATCGCGTCAGGGCGTTCTGGACACTCTCCCCTACGGCGTGACAGTGAGCTCATGTTCCAGATTGGTGAAAGCGTTGTCTCCATAGAGCCAAATGTTTATCACTTGGCCAATTTGGCTTTTTCCCATTAGAATGAATTGGAAAATCAGAACTCCACAAACAAACATTAGCAACGTTGCCATCCTTTGACTTTGAAACTTCATTTTCATTTCAAAAATTGAAAAAGCTTGTGGTGTGTTTCTGTAGTGAGTTGCACGCTGATAGGTTGTATTGTTTTTCAGCAGCACCTCTTCTCGACGACCATGTGCTCAGGTCCCTGCTCCAATGTCTCCTCTGCTGACATGGTAATACAAAGTGATGAGGCGTCCAGCTTCAATGCACCCCAGCAGATGGCACAGGCCCTGGGAGACTCCCAGAGTGGGAAAGGACCCCCTCAGCATTGGGCATGTCCAATCTCTTCTTAGCACCGGGCCGACATGCAGGATCGCTGAAAAATCAGCTCTCGTTTCGCTCTTTTCACGCTGCTCCCAGCCACACCCTAAGCAGCAGACAAATTCTTTTTTCCAGTTTTGTAGGAACATTGGTGCTCTCTCATGCGGGGCAGGCCATAAACCCGTGCGCCTTGTGAAATTTAAACGACGAGCCTCATCGTAGGCCCAGTGCAGCCTTTTCTCTCCTAGGCGTCCATTCATTGTCCCACCACTGCCATCAATGTTTCGGCCGTTTTACAGAACTGCAACCGTGAAACTGAGTGAAAATACATTTCAGTAGCTCTTTCTACCACATTCATCATGTTGGTCCAAACTGCACAGCAAAATGCCTGTAATATGTTCTGAAAGCCAAGTTGAGCCTTTTTATAGAACTATGAACGCGAAACTGAGGAAATGTATTTGAGAAGCTTTTGCTGCCATGTTCAGCATGTTGGACACTGCTATACAGCAAATTGCCTGTGTTGTGTTCACAAAGCCGATTTCGGCCGTTTGACAGAACTGCGAGCGTCAAACTGTGGGAAGATGCATTTCAGAATCTCTTCCTACCACATTCATCATGTTTGCCCAAACTGAACAGCAAAATGCCTGTAATGTGTTCTGAAAGCCAAGTTGAGCCTTTTTATAGAACTACGAACGCGAAACTGAGAAACACATTTGAGAAGCTGTTTTTGCCATGTTCAGCATGTTGGCCCCTACTATTCAGCAAATTGCCTGTATTGTGTTCACAAAGCCGATTTTGGCCGTTTTACAGAACTGCGAGCGTCAAGCTGTGGGACGATGCATTTCAGAAGCTCTTTCTACCACATTCATGATGTTGTTCCAAACTGCAAAGCAAATTGCCTGTATTGTGTTCACAAAGCCGATTTCGGCCGTTTTTTAGAACTAGAAGCGTGAAACTGAGTGAAAATGCATTTCAGAAACTCTCTCTATCACATTCATCATGTTGGCCTAAACTGCAGAGCAAAATGCCTATAATTTGTTCAGAAAGCCTAGTTGAGCCTTTTTGTAGAACTGCGAACGCGAAACTGAAAACCAAGTTGAGCCTTTTTATAGAACTACGGACGCGAAACTGAGAAAAGCATTTGAGAAGCTGTTGCTGCCATCTTCAGCATGTTGGCCACTACTATACAGCAAATTGCCTGTATTGTGTTCACAAAGCCGATTTCGGCCGTTTGACAGAACTGCGAGCGTCAAACTGTGGGAAGATGCATTTCAGAAGCTCTTTCTACCGCATTCATCATGTTGACCCCAACCGCACAGCAAAATGCCTGTGTTGTGTTCTGAAAGCCAAGTTGAGCCTTTTAATAGAACTACGAACGCGAACCTGAGAAACGCAATGGAGAACCTGTTGCTGCCATGTTCAGCATGTTGGCTCCTACTATACAGCAAATTGCCTGTATTGTGTTCACAAAGCCGATTTTGGCCGTTTTACAGAACTGCGAGCGTCAAGCTGTGGGACGATGCATTTCAGAAGCTCTTTCTACCACATTCATGATGTTGTTCCAAACTACAAAGCAAAATGCCTGTAATGTGTTCTGAAAGCCAAGTTGAGCCTTTTTATAGAACTGCGAATGCGAACCTGAGAAAATGTATTTGAAAAGCTTTTGCTGCCTTGTTCAGCATGTTGGACACTTCTAGACAGCAAATTGTCTGTATTGTGTTTACAAAGCCGAATTCGGCCGTTTCACAGAACTGCGAGCATCAAACTGTGGGAAGATGCATTTCAGAAGCTCTTTCTACCACATTCATCATGTTGGCCCAAACTGCACAGCACAATGCCTGTAAAGTGTTCTCAAAGCCAAGTTAAGCCTTTTAAAAGAACTACGAACGCGAAACTGAGAAAACGCATTTGAGAAGCTTTTGCTGCCACCTTCAGCATGTTGGCCACTGCGACACAGCAAATTGCCTGTATTGTGTTCACAAAGCCGATTTTTGCCGTTTTACAGAACTGCAACTGTGAAACTGAGTGAAAATGCATTTCAGAAGCTCTTTCTACCACAATCATCATGTTGCCCTAAACTGCACAGCGAAATACCTATAATATGTTGAGAAAGCCAAGTTGAGCCTTTTTATAGAACTACGAACGCGAAACTGAGAAAAGTATTTGAGAAGCTGTTGCTGCCATATTCAGCATGTTGGCCACTACTATACAGCAAATTGCCTGTATTGTGTTCACAAAGCCGATTTCGGCCGTTTGACAGAACTGCGAGCGTCAAACTGTGGGAAGATGCATTTCAGAAGCTCTTTCTACCGCATTCATCATGTTGACCCCAACTGCACAGCAAAATGCCTGTAATGTGTTCTGAAAGCCAAGTTAAGCCTTTTTATAGAACTACGAACGCGAAACTGAGAAAACGCATTTGAGAAGCTTTTGCTGCCACCTATAGCATGTTGGCCCCTACTATACAGCAAATTGCCTGTATTGTGTTCACAAAGCCGATTTCGGCCGTTTTACAGAGCTGCAACCGTGAAACTGAGTGAAAATGCATTTCAGAAGCTCTTTCTACCACATTCATCATGTTGGCCCAAACTGCAAAGCAAAATGCCTGTAATGTGTTCTGAAAGCTAAGTTGAGCCTTTTTATAGAACTATGAACGCGAAACTGAGAAAATGTATTTGAGAAGCTTTTGCTGCCATGTTCAGCATGTTGGACACTGCTATACAGCAAATTGCCTGTGTTGTGTTCACAAAGCCGATTTCGGCCGTTTGACAGAACTGCGAGCGTCAAACTGTGGGAAGATGCATTTCAGAATCTCTTCCTACCACATTCATCATGTTTGCCCAAACTGAACAGCAAAATGCCTGTAATGTGTTCTGAAAGCCAAGTTGAGCCTTTTTATAGAACTACGAACGCGAAACTGAGAAACACATTTGAGAAGCTGTTTTTGCCATGTTCAGCATGTTGGCCCCTACTATTCAGCAAATTGCCTGTATTGTGTTCACAAAGCCGATTTTGGCCGTTTTACAGAACTGCGAGCGTCAAGCTGTGGGACGATGCATTTCAGAAGCTCTTTCTACCACATTCATGATGTTGTTCCAAACTGCAAAGCAAAATGCCTGTAATGTGTTCTGAAAGCCAAGTTGAGCCTTTTTATAGAACTGCGAACGCGAACCTGAGAAAATGTATTTGAAAAGCTTTTGCTGCCTTGTTCAGCATGTTGGACACTTCTAGACAGCAAATTGTCTGTATTGTGTTTACAAAGCCGAATTCGGCCGTTTCACAGAACTGCGAGCGTCAAATTGTGGGAAGATGCATTTCAGAAGCTCTTTCTACAACATTCATCATGTTGGCCCAAACTGCACAGCACAATGCCTGTAAAGTGTTCTGAAAGCCAAGTTGAGCCTTTTTATAGAACTACGAACGCGAAACTGAGAAACACATTTGAGAAGCTGTTTTTGCCATGTTCAGCATGTTGGCCCCTACTATTCAGCAAATTGCCTGTATTGTGTTCACAAAGCCGATTTTGGCCGTTTTACAGAACTGCGAGCGTCAAGCTGTGGGACGATGCATTTCAGAAGCTCTTTCTACCACATTCATGATGTTGTTCCAAACTGCAAAGCAAAATGCCTGTAATGTGTTCTGAAAGCCAAGTTGAGCCTTTTTATAGAACTGCGAACGCGAACCTGAGAAAATGTATTTGAAAAGCTTTTGCTGCCTTGTTCAGCATGTTGGACACTTCTAGACAGCAAATTGTCTGTATTGTGTTTACAAAGCCGAATTCGGCCGTTTCACAGAACTGCGAGCGTCAAATTGTGGGAAGATGCATTTCAGAAGCTCTTTCTACAACATTCATCATGTTGGCCCAAACTGCACAGCACAATGCCTGTAAAGTGTTCTCAAAGCCAAGTTAAGCCTTTTAAAAGAACTACGAACGCGAAACTGAGAAAACGCATTTGAGAAGCTTTTGCTGCCACCTTCAGCATGTTGGCCACTGCGACACAGCAAATTGCCTGTATTGTGTTCACAAAGCCGATTTTTGCCGTTTTACAGAACTGCAACTGTGAAACTGAGTGAAAATGCATTTCAGAAGCTCTTTCTACCACAATCATCATGTTAGCCTAAACTGCACAGCGAAATACCTATAATATGTTGAGAAAGCCAAGTTGAGCCTTTTTATAGAACTACGAACGCGAAACTGAGAAAAGTATTTGAGAAGCTGTGCTGCCATATTCAGCATGTTGGCCACTACTATACAGCAAATTGCCTGTATTGTGTTCACAAAGCCGATTTCGGCCGTTTGACAGAACTGCGAGCGTCAAACTGTGGGAAGATGCATTTCAGAAGCTCTTTCTACCGCATTCATCATGTTGACCCCAACTGCACAGCAAAATGCCTGTAATGTGTTCTGAAAGCCAAGTTAAGCCTTTTTATAGAACTACGAACGCGAAACTGAGAAAACGCATTTGAGAAGCTTTTGCTGCCACCTATAGCATGTTGGCCCCTACTATACAGCAAATTGCCTGTATTGTGTTCACAAAGCCGATTTCGGCCGTTTTACAGAGCTGCAACCGTGAAACTGAGTGAAAATGCATTTCAGAAGCTCTTTCTACCACATTCATCATGTTGGCCCAAACTGCAAAGCAAAATGCCTGTAATGTGTTCTGAAAGCTAAGTTGAGCCTTTTTATAGAACTATGAACGCGAAACTGAGAAAATGTATTTGAGAAGCTTTTGCTGCCATGTTCAGCATGTTGGACACTGCTATACAGCAAATTGCCTGTGTTGTGTTCACAAAGCCGATTTCGGCCGTTTGACAGAACTGCGAGCGTCAAACTGTGGGAAGATGCATTTCAGAATCTCTTCCTACCACATTCATCATGTTTGCCCAAACTGAACAGCAAAATGCCTGTAATGTGTTCTGAAAGCCAAGTTGAGCCTTTTTATAGAACTACGAACGCGAAACTGAGAAACACATTTGAGAAGCTGTTTTTGCCATGTTCAGCATGTTGGCCCCTACTATTCAGCAAATTGCCTGTATTGTGTTCACAAAGCCGATTTTGGCCGTTTTACAGAACTGCGAGCGTCAAGCTGTGGGACGATGCATTTCAGAAGCTCTTTCTACCACATTCATGATGTTGTTCCAAACTGCAAAGCAAAATGCCTGTAATGTGTTCTGAAAGCCAAGTTGAGCCTTTTTATAGAACTGCGAACGCGAACCTGAGAAAATGTATTTGAAAAGCTTTTGCTGCCTTGTTCAGCATGTTGGACACTTCTAGACAGCAAATTGTCTGTATTGTGTTTACAAAGCCGAATTCGGCCGTTTCACAGAACTGCGAGCGTCAAATTGTGGGAAGATGCATTTCAGAAGCTCTTTCTACAACATTCATCATGTTGGCCCAAACTGCACAGCACAATGCCTGTAAAGTGTTCTGAAAGCCAAGTTGAGCCTTTTTATAGAACTACGAACGCGAAACTGAGAAACACATTTGAGAAGCTGTTTTTGCCATGTTCAGCATGTTGGCCCCTACTATTCAGCAAATTGCCTGTATTGTGTTCACAAAGCCGATTTTGGCCGTTTTACAGAACTGCGAGCGTCAAGCTGTGGGACGATGCATTTCAGAAGCTCTTTCTACCACATTCATGATGTTGTTCCAAACTGCAAAGCAAAATGCCTGTAATGTGTTCTGAAAGCCAAGTTGAGCCTTTTTATAGAACTGCGAACGCGAACCTGAGAAAATGTATTTGAAAAGCTTTTGCTGCCTTGTTCAGCATGTTGGACACTTCTAGACAGCAAATTGTCTGTATTGTGTTTACAAAGCCGAATTCGGCCGTTTCACAGAACTGCGAGCGTCAAATTGTGGGAAGATGCATTTCAGAAGCTCTTTCTACAACATTCATCATGTTGGCCCAAACTGCACAGCACAATGCCTGTAAAGTGTTCTCAAAGCCAAGTTAAGCCTTTTAAAAGAACTACGAACGCGAAACTGAGAAAACGCATTTGAGAAGCTTTTGCTGCCACCTTCAGCATGTTGGCCACTGCGACACAGCAAATTGCCTGTATTGTGTTCACAAAGCCGATTTTTGCCGTTTTACAGAACTGCAACTGTGAAACTGAGTGAAAATGCATTTCAGAAGCTCTTTCTACCACAATCATCATGTTAGCCTAAACTGCACAGCGAAATACCTATAATATGTTGAGAAAGCCAAGTTGAGCCTTTTTATAGAACTACGAACGCGAAACTGAGAAAAGTATTTGAGAAGCTGTGCTGCCATATTCAGCATGTTGGCCACTACTATACAGCAAATTGCCTGTATTGTGTTCACAAAGCCGATTTCGGCCGTTTGACAGAACTGCGAGCGTCAAACTGTGGGAAGATGCATTTCAGAAGCTCTTTCTACCGCATTCATCATGTTGACCCCAACTGCACAGCAAAATGCCTGTAATGTGTTCTGAAAGCCAAGTTAAGCCTTTTTATAGAACTACGAACGCGAAACTGAGAAAACGCATTTGAGAAGCTTTTGCTGCCACCTATAGCATGTTGGCCCCTACTATACAGCAAATTGCCTGTATTGTGTTCACAAAGCCGATTTCGGCCGTTTTACAGAGCTGCAACCGTGAAACTGAGTGAAAATGCATTTCAGAAGCTCTTTCTACCACATTCATCATGTTGGCCCAAACTGCAAAGCAAAATGCCTGTAATGTGTTCTGAAAGCTAAGTTGAGCCTTTTTATAGAACTATGAACGCGAAACTGAGAAAATGTATTTGAGAAGCTTTTGCTGCCATGTTCAGCATGTTGGACACTGCTATACAGCAAATTGCCTGTGTTGTGTTCACAAAGCCGATTTCGGCCGTTTGACAGAACTGCGAGCGTCAAACTGTGGGAAGATGCATTTCAGAATCTCTTCCTACCACATTCATCATGTTTGCCCAAACTGAACAGCAAAATGCCTGTAATGTGTTCTGAAAGCCAAGTTGAGCCTTTTTATAGAACTACGAACGCGAAACTGAGAAACACATTTGAGAAGCTGTTTTTGCCATGTTCAGCATGTTGGCCCCTACTATTCAGCAAATTGCCTGTATTGTGTTCACAAAGCCGATTTTGGCCGTTTTACAGAACTGCGAGCGTCAAGCTGTGGGACGATGCATTTCAGAAGCTCTTTCTACCACATTCATGATGTTGTTCCAAACTGCAAAGCAAAATGCCTGTAATGTGTTCTGAAAGCCAAGTTGAGCCTTTTTATAGAACTGCGAACGCGAACCTGAGAAAATGTATTTGAAAAGCTTTTGCTGCCTTGTTCAGCATGTTGGACACTTCTAGACAGCAAATTGTCTGTATTGTGTTTACAAAGCCGAATTCGGCCGTTTCACAGAACTGCGAGCGTCAAATTGTGGGAAGATGCATTTCAGAAGCTCTTTCTACAACATTCATCATGTTGGCCCAAACTGCACAGCACAATGCCTGTAAAGTGTTCTGAAAGCCAAGTTGAGCCTTTTTATAGAACTACGAACGCGAAACTGAGAAACACATTTGAGAAGCTGTTTTTGCCATGTTCAGCATGTTGGCCCCTACTATTCAGCAAATTGCCTGTATTGTGTTCACAAAGCCGATTTTGGCCGTTTTACAGAACTGCGAGCGTCAAGCTGTGGGACGATGCATTTCAGAAGCTCTTTCTACCACATTCATGATGTTGTTCCAAACTGCAAAGCAAAATGCCTGTAATGTGTTCTGAAAGCCAAGTTGAGCCTTTTTATAGAACTGCGAACGCGAACCTGAGAAAATGTATTTGAAAAGCTTTTGCTGCCTTGTTCAGCATGTTGGACACTTCTAGACAGCAAATTGTCTGTATTGTGTTTACAAAGCCGAATTCGGCCGTTTCACAGAACTGCGAGCGTCAAATTGTGGGAAGATGCATTTCAGAAGCTCTTTCTACAACATTCATCATGTTGGCCCAAACTGCACAGCACAATGCCTGTAAAGTGTTCTCAAAGCCAAGTTAAGCCTTTTAAAAGAACTACGAACGCGAAACTGAGAAAACGCATTTGAGAAGCTTTTGCTGCCACCTTCAGCATGTTGGCCACTGCGACACAGCAAATTGCCTGTATTGTGTTCACAAAGCCGATTTTTGCCGTTTTACAGAACTGCAACTGTGAAACTGAGTGAAAATGCATTTCAGAAGCTCTTTCTACCACAATCATCATGTTAGCCTAAACTGCACAGCGAAATACCTATAATATGTTGAGAAAGCCAAGTTGAGCCTTTTTATAGAACTACGAACGCGAAACTGAGAAAAGTATTTGAGAAGCTGTGCTGCCATATTCAGCATGTTGGCCACTACTATACAGCAAATTGCCTGTATTGTGTTCACAAAGCCGATTTCGGCCGTTTGACAGAACTGCGAGCGTCAAACTGTGGGAAGATGCATTTCAGAAGCTCTTTCTACCGCATTCATCATGTTGACCCCAACTGCACAGCAAAATGCCTGTAATGTGTTCTGAAAGCCAAGTTAAGCCTTTTTATAGAACTACGAACGCGAAACTGAGAAAACGCATTTGAGAAGCTTTTGCTGCCACCTATAGCATGTTGGCCCCTACTATACAGCAAATTGCCTGTATTGTGTTCACAAAGCCGATTTCGGCCGTTTTACAGAGCTGCAACCGTGAAACTGAGTGAAAATGCATTTCAGAAGCTCTTTCTACCACATTCATCATGTTGGCCCAAACTGCAAAGCAAAATGCCTGTAATGTGTTCTGAAAGCTAAGTTGAGCCTTTTTATAGAACTATGAACGCGAAACTGAGAAAATGTATTTGAGAAGCTTTTGCTGCCATGTTCAGCATGTTGGACACTGCTATACAGCAAATTGCCTGTGTTGTGTTCACAAAGCCGATTTCGGCCGTTTGACAGAACTGCGAGCGTCAAACTGTGGGAAGATGCATTTCAGAATCTCTTCCTACCACATTCATCATGTTTGCCCAAACTGAACAGCAAAATGCCTGTAATGTGTTCTGAAAGCCAAGTTGAGCCTTTTTATAGAACTACGAACGCGAAACTGAGAAACACATTTGAGAAGCTGTTTTTGCCATGTTCAGCATGTTGGCCCCTACTATTCAGCAAATTGCCTGTATTGTGTTCACAAAGCCGATTTTGGCCGTTTTACAGAACTGCGAGCGTCAAGCTGTGGGACGATGCATTTCAGAAGCTCTTTCTACCACATTCATGATGTTGTTCCAAACTGCAAAGCAAAATGCCTGTAATGTGTTCTGAAAGCCAAGTTGAGCCTTTTTATAGAACTGCGAACGCGAACCTGAGAAAATGTATTTGAAAAGCTTTTGCTGCCTTGTTCAGCATGTTGGACACTTCTAGACAGCAAATTGTCTGTATTGTGTTTACAAAGCCGAATTCGGCCGTTTCACAGAACTGCGAGCGTCAAATTGTGGGAAGATGCATTTCAGAAGCTCTTTCTACAACATTCATCATGTTGGCCCAAACTGCACAGCACAATGCCTGTAAAGTGTTCTCAAAGCAAAGTTGAGCCTTTTTATAGAACTACGAACGCGAAACTGAGAAACACATTTGAGAAGCTGTTTTTGCCATGTTCAGCATGTTGGCCCCTACTATTCAGCAAATTGCCTGTATTGTGTTCACAAAGCCGATTTTGGCCGTTTTACAGAACTGCGAGCGTCAAGCTGTGGGACGATGCATTTCAGAAGCTCTTTCTACCACATTCATGATGTTGTTCCAAACTGCAAAGCAAAATGCCTGTAATGTGTTCTGAAAGCCAAGTTGAGCCTTTTTATAGAACTGCGAACGCGAACCTGAGAAAATGTATTTGAAAAGCTTTTGCTGCCTTGTTCAGCATGTTGGACACTTCTAGACAGCAAATTGTCTGTATTGTGTTTACAAAGCCGAATTCGGCCGTTTCACAGAACTGCGAGCGTCAAATTGTGGGAAGATGCATTTCAGAAGCTCTTTCTACAACATTCATCATGTTGGCCCAAACTGCACAGCACAATGCCTGTAAAGTGTTCTCAAAGCCAAGTTAAGCCTTTTAAAAGAACTACGAACGCGAAACTGAGAAAACGCATTTGAGAAGCTTTTGCTGCCACCTTCAGCATGTTGGCCACTGCGACACAGCAAATTGCCTGTATTGTGTTCACAAAGCCGATTTTTGCCGTTTTACAGAACTGCAACTGTGAAACTGAGTGAAAATGCATTTCAGAAGCTCTTTCTACCACAATCATCATGTTAGCCTAAACTGCACAGCGAAATACCTATAATATGTTGAGAAAGCCAAGTTGAGCCTTTTTATAGAACTACGAACGCGAAACTGAGAAAAGTATTTGAGAAGCTGTGCTGCCATATTCAGCATGTTGGCCACTACTATACAGCAAATTGCCTGTATTGTGTTCACAAAGCCGATTTCGGCCGTTTGACAGAACTGCGAGCGTCAAACTGTGGGAAGATGCATTTCAGAAGCTCTTTCTACCGCATTCATCATGTTGACCCCAACTGCACAGCAAAATGCCTGTAATGTGTTCTGAAAGCCAAGTTAAGCCTTTTTATAGAACTACGAACGCGAAACTGAGAAAACGCATTTGAGAAGCTTTTGCTGCCACCTATAGCATGTTGGCCCCTACTATACAGCAAATTGCCTGTATTGTGTTCACAAAGCCGATTTCGGCCGTTTTACAGAGCTGCAACCGTGAAACTGAGTGAAAATGCATTTCAGAAGCTCTTTCTACCACATTCATCATGTTGGCCCAAACTGCAAAGCAAAATGCCTGTAATGTGTTCTGAAAGCTAAGTTGAGCCTTTTTATAGAACTATGAACGCGAAACTGAGAAAATGTATTTGAGAAGCTTTTGCTGCCATGTTCAGCATGTTGGACACTGCTATACAGCAAATTGCCTGTGTTGTGTTCACAAAGCCGATTTCGGCCGTTTGACAGAACTGCGAGCGTCAAACTGTGGGAAGATGCATTTCAGAATCTCTTCCTACCACATTCATCATGTTTGCCCAAACTGAACAGCAAAATGCCTGTAATGTGTTCTGAAAGCCAAGTTGAGCCTTTTTATAGAACTACGAACGCGAAACTGAGAAACACATTTGAGAAGCTGTTTTTGCCATGTTCAGCATGTTGGCCCCTACTATTCAGCAAATTGCCTGTATTGTGTTCACAAAGCCGATTTTGGCCGTTTTACAGAACTGCGAGCGTCAAGCTGTGGGACGATGCATTTCAGAAGCTCTTTCTACCACATTCATGATGTTGTTCCAAACTGCAAAGCAAAATGCCTGTAATGTGTTCTGAAAGCCAAGTTGAGCCTTTTTATAGAACTGCGAACGCGAACCTGAGAAAATGTATTTGAAAAGCTTTTGCTGCCTTGTTCAGCATGTTGGACACTTCTAGACAGCAAATTGTCTGTATTGTGTTTACAAAGCCGAATTCGGCCGTTTCACAGAACTGCGAGCGTCAAATTGTGGGAAGATGCATTTCAGAAGCTCTTTCTACAACATTCATCATGTTGGCCCAAACTGCACAGCACAATGCCTGTAAAGTGTTCTCAAAGCAAAGTTAAGCCTTTTAAAAGAACTACGAACGCGAAACTGAGAAAACGCATTTGAGAAGCTTTTGCTGCCACCTTCAGCATGTTGGCCACTGCGACACAGCAAATTGCCTGTATTGTGTTCACAAAGCCGATTTTTGCCGTTTTACAGAACTGCAACCGTGAAACTGAGTGAAAATGCATTTCAGAAGCTCTTTCTACCACAATCATCATGTTGCCCTAAACTGCACAGCGAAATACCTATAATATGTTGAGAAAGCCAAGTTGAGCCTTTTTATAGAACTACGAACGCGAAACTGAGAAAAGCATTTGAGAAGCTGTTGCTGCCATATTCAGCATGTTGGCCACTACTATACAGCAAATTGCCTGTATTGTGTTCACAAAGCCGATTTCGGCCGTTTGACAGAACTGCGAGCGTCAAACTGTGGGAAGATGCATTTCAGAAGCTCTTTCTACCGCATTCATCATGTTGACCCCAACTGCACAGCAAAATGCCTGTAATGTGTTCTGAAAGCCAAGTTAAGCCTTTTTATAGAACTACGAACGCGAAACTGAGAAAACGCATTTGAGAAGCTTTTGCTGCCACCTATAGCATGTTGGCCCCTACTATACAGCAAATTGCCTGTATTGTGTTCACAAAGCCGATTTCGGCCGTTTTACAGAGCTGCAACCGTGAAACTGAGTGAAAATGCATTTCAGAAGCTCTTTCTACCACATTCATCATGTTGGCCCAAACTGCAAAGCAAAATGCCTGTAATGTGTTCTGAAAGCTAAGTTGAGCCTTTTTATAGAACTATGAACGCGAAACTGAGAAAATGTATTTGAGAAGGTTTGGCTGCCATGTTCAGCATGTTGGACACTGCTATACAGCAAATTGCCTGTGTTGTGTTCACAAAGCCGATTTCGGCCGTTTTACAGAACTGCGAGCGTCAAGCTGTGGGAAGATGCATTTCAGAAGCTCTTCCTACCACATTCATCATGTTTGCCCAAACTGCACAGCAAAACGCCTGTAATGTGTTCTGAAAGCCAAGTTGAGCCTTTTTATAGAACTACGAACGCGAAACTGAGAAAACGCATTCGAGAATCTTTTGCTGCCATGTTCAGAATGTTGGCCCCTACTACACAGCAAATTGCCTGTGTTGTGTTCACAAAGCCGATTTCGGCCGTTTGACAGAACTGCGAGCGTCAAACTGTGGGAAGATGCATTTCAGAATCTCTTCCTACCACATTCATCATGTTTGCCCAAACTGAACAGCAAAATGCCTGTAATGTGTTCTGAAAGCCAAGTTGAGCCTTTTTATAGAACTACGAACGCGAAACTGAGAAACACATTTGAGAAGCTGTTTTTGCCATGTTCAGCATGTTGGCCCCTACTATACAGCAAATTGCCTGTATTGTGTTCACAAAGCCGATTTCGGCCGTTTCACAGAACTGCGAGGGTCAAACTGTGGGAAGATGCATTTCAGAAGCTCTTTCTACCACATTCATCATGTTGGACCAAACTGCACAGCAAAATGCCTGTAATGTGTTCTGAAAGCCAAGTTGAGCCTTTTTATAGAACTGCGAACGCGAAACTGAGACAATGTATTTGAGAAGCTTTTGTTGCCTTGTTCAGCATGTTTGACACTACTATACAGCAAATTGCCTGTATTGTGTTCACAAAGCCGATTTCGGCCGTGTTACAGAACTGCAACCGTGAAACTGAGTGAAAATGCATTTCAGAAGCTCTTTCTACCACATTCATCGTGTTGGCCCAAACTGCACAGCAAAATGCCTGTAATGTGTTCTGACAGCCAAGTTGAGCCTTTTTATAGAACTATGAACGCGAAACTGAGAAAATGTATTTGAGAAGCTTTTGCTGCCATGTTCAGCATGTTGGACACTACTATACAGCAAATTGCCTGTGTTGTGTTCACAAAGCCGATTTCGGCCGTTTGACAGAACTGCGAGCGTCAAACTGTGGGAAGATGCATTTCAGAAGCTCTTCCTACCACATTCATCATGTTTGCCCAAACTGCACAGCAAAACGCCTGTAAAGTGTTCTGAAAGCCAAGTTGAGCCTTTTTATAGAACTACGAACGCGAAACTGAGAAAAGTATTTGAGAAGCTGTTGCTGCCATATTCAGCATTATGACCACTACTATACAGCAAATTGCCTGTATTGTGTTCACAAAGCCGATTTCGGCCGTTTTACAAAACTGCAACCGTGAAACTGAGTGAAAACGCATTTCAGTAGCTCTTTCAACCACATTCATCATGTTGGCCCAAACTGCACAGCAAAATACCTGTAATGTGTTCTGAAAGCCAAGTTGAGCCTTTTTTTGAACTGCGAACGCGAAACTGAGAAACGCATTTGAGAAGCTGTTTTGCCATGTTCAGCATGTTGGCCCCTACTACACAGCAAATTGCCTGTATTGTGTTCACAAAGCCGATTTCGGCCGTTTTACAGAACTGCGAGCGTCAAACTGCAGGAAAATGCATTTCAGAAGCTCTTTCTACCACATTCATCATGTTGGACCAAACTGCACAGCAAAATGCCTGTAATGTGTTCTGAAAGCCAAGTTGAGCCTTTTTATAGAACTATGAACGCGAAACTGAGAAAATGTATTTGAGAAGCTTTTGCTGCCATGTTCAGCATGTTGGACACTAATATTCAGCAAATTGCCTGTGTTGTGGTCACAAAGCCGATTTCGGCCGTTTGACAGAACTGCGAGCGTCAAACTGTGGGAAGATGCATTTCAGAAGCTCTTCCTACCACATTCATCATGTTTGCCCAAACTGCACAGCAAAACGCCTGTAATGTGTTCTGAAAGCCAAGTTGAGCCTTTTTATAGAACTACGAACGCGAAACTGAGAAAACGCATTCGAGAATCTTTTGCTGCCATGTTCAGAATGTTGGCCCCTACTACACAGCAAATTGCCTGTGTTGTGTTCACAAAGCCGATTTCGGCCGTTTGACAGAACTGCGAGCGTCAAACTGTGGGAAGATGCATTTCAGAATCTCTTCCTACCACATTCATCATGTTTGCCCAAACTGAACAGCAAAATGCCTGTAATGTGTTCTGAAAGCCAAGTTGAGCCTTTTTATAGAACTACGAACGCGAAACTGAGAAACACATTTGAGAAGCTGTTTTTGCCATGTTCAGCATGTTGGCCCCTACTATACAGCAAATTGCCTGTATTGTGTTCACAAAGCCGATTTCGGCCGTTTCACAGAACTGCGAGGGTCAAACTGTGGGAAGATGCATTTCAGAAGCTCTTTCTACCACATTCATCATGTTGGACCAAACTGCACAGCAAAATGCCTGTAATATGTTCAGAAAGCCAAGTTGAGCCTTTTTATAGAACTGCGAACGCGAAACTGAGACAATGTATTTGAGAAGCTTTTGCTGCCTTGTTCAGCATGTTTGACACTACTATACAGCAAATTGCCTGTATTGTGTTCACAAAGCCGATTTCGGCCGTGTTACAGAACTGCAACCGTGAAACTGAGTGAAAATGCATTTCAGAAGCTCTTTCTACCACATTCATCGTGTTGGCCCAAACTGCACAGCAAAATGCCTGTAATGTGTTCTGACAGCCAAGTTGAGCCTTTTTATAGAACTATGAACGCGAAACTGAGAAAATGTATTTGAGAAGCTTTTGCTGCCATGTTCAGCATGTTGCACACTACTATACAGCAAATTGCCTGTGTTGTGTTCACAAAGCCGATTTCGGCCGTTTGACAGAACTGCGAGCGTCAAACTGTGGGAAGATGCATTTCAGAAGCTCTTCCTACCACATTCATCATGTTTGCCCAAACTGCACAGCAAAACGCCTGTAAAGTGTTCTGAAAGCCAAGTTGAGCCTTTTTATAGAACTACGAACGCGAAACTGAGAAAAGTATTTGAGAAGCTGTTGCTGCCATATTCAGCATTATGACCACTACTATACAGCAAATTGCCTGTATTGTGTTCACAAAGCCGATTTCGGCCGTGTTACAGAACTGCAACCGTGAAACTGAGTGAAAATGCATTTCAGAAGCTCTTTCTACCACATTCATCGTGTTGGCCCAAACTGCACAGCAAAATGCCTGTAATGTGTTCTGACAGCCAAGTTGAGCCTTTTTATAGAACTATGAACGCGAAACTGAGAAAATGTATTTGAGAAGCTTTTGCTGCCATGTTCAGCATGTTGGACACTACTATACAGCAAATTGCCTGTGTTGTGTTCACAAAGCCGATTTCGGCCGTTTGACAGAACTGCGAGCGTCAAACTGTGGGAAGATGCATTTCAGAATCTCTTCCTACCACATTCATCATGTTTGCCCAAACTGAACAGCAAAATGCCTGTAATGTGTTCTGAAAGCCAAGTTGAGCCTTTTTATAGAACTACGAACGCGAAACTGAGAAACACATTTGAGAAGCTGTTTTTGCCATGTTCAGCATGTTGGCCCCTACTATACAGCAAATTGCCTGTATTGTGTTCACAAAGCCGATTTCGGCCGTTTCACAGAACTGCGAGGGTCAAACTGTGGGAAGATGCATTTCAGAAGCTCTTTCTACCACATTCATCATGTTGGACCAAACTGCACAGCAAAATGCCTGTAATGTGTTCAGAAAGCCAAGTTGAGCCTTTTTATAGAACTGCGAACGCGAAACTGAGACAATGTATTTGAGAAGCTTTTGCTGCCTTGTTCAGCATGTTTGACACTACTATACAGCAAATTGCCTGTATTGTGTTCACAAAGCCGATTTCGGCCGTGTTACAGAACTGCAACCGTGAAACTGAGTGAAAATGCATTTCAGAAGCTCTTTCTACCACATTCATCGTGTTGGCCCAAACTGCACAGCAAAATGCCTGTAATGTGTTCTGACAGCCAAGTTGAGCCTTTTTATAGAACTATGAACGCGAAACTGAGAAAATGTATTTGAGAAGCTTTTGCTGCCATGTTCAGCATGTTGGACACTACTATACAGCAAATTGCCTGTGTTGTGTTCACAAAGCCGATTTCGGCCGTTTGACAGAACTGCGAGCGTCAAACTGTGGGAAGATGCATTTCAGAAGCTCTTCCTACCACATTCATCATGTTTGCCCAAACTGCACAGCAAAACGCCTGTAAAGTGTTCTGAAAGCCAAGTTGAGCCTTTTTATAGAACTACGAACGCGAAACTGAGAAAAGTATTTGAGAAGCTGTTGCTGCCATATTCAGCATTATGACCACTACTATACAGCAAATTGCCTGTATTGTGTTCACAAAGCCGATTTCGGCCGTTTTACAAAACTGCAACCGTGAAACTGAGTGAAAACGCATTTCAGTAGCTCTTTCAACCACATTCATCATGTTGGCCCAAACTGCACAGCAAAATACCTGTAATGTGTTCTGAAAGCCAAGTTGAGCCTTTTTTTGAACTTCGAACGCGAAACTGAGAAACGCATTTGAGAAGCTGTTTTGCCATGTTCAGCATGTTGGCCCCTACTACACAGCAAATTGCCTGTATTGTGTTCACAAAGCCGATTTCGGCCGTTTTACAGAACTGCGAGCGTCAAACTGCAGGAAAATGCATTTCAGAAGCTCTTTCTACCACATTCATCATGTTGGACCAAACTGCACAGCAAAATGCCTGTAATGTGTTCTGAAAGCCAAGTTGAGCCTTTTTATAGAACTATGAACGCGAAACTGAGAAAATGTATTTGAGAAGCTTTTGCTGCCATGTTCAGCATGTTGGACACTAATATTCAGCAAATTGCCTGTGTTGTGTTCACAAAGCCGATTTCGGCCGTTTGACAGAACTGCGAGCGTCAAACTGTGGGAAGATGCATTTCAGAAGCTCTTCCTACCACATTCATCATGTTTGCCCAAACTGCACAGCAAAACGCCTGTAATGTGTTCTGAAAGCCAAGTTGAGCCTTTTTATAGAACTACGAACGCGAAACTGAGAAAACGCATTCGAGAATCTTTTGCTGCCATGTTCAGAATGTTGGCCCCTACTACACAGCAAATTGCCTGTGTTGTGTTCACAAAGCCGATTTCGGCCGTTTGACAGAACTGCGAGCGTCAAACTGTGGGAAGATGCATTTCAGAATCTCTTCCTACCACATTCATCATGTTTGCCCAAACTGAACAGCAAAATGCCTGTAATGTGTTCTGAAAGCCAAGTTGAGCCTTTTTATAGAACTACGAACGCGAAACTGAGAAACACATTTGAGAAGCTGTTTTTGCCATGTTCAGCATGTTGGCCCCTACTATACAGCAAATTGCCTGTATTGTGTTCACAAAGCCGATTTCGGCCGTTTCACAGAACTGCGAGGGTCAAACTGTGGGAAGATGCATTTCAGAAGCTCTTTCTACCACATTCATCATGTTGGACCAAACTGCACAGCAAAATGCCTGTAATGTGTTCAGAAAGCCAAGTTGAGCCTTTTTATAGAACTGCGAACGCGAAACTGAGACAATGTATTTGAGAAGCTTTTGCTGCCTTGTTCAGCATGTTTGACACTACTATACAGCAAATTGCCTGTATTGTGTTCACAAAGCCGATTTCGGCCGTGTTACAGAACTGCAACCGTGAAACTGAGTGAAAATGCATTTCAGAAGCTCTTTCTACCACATTCATCGTGTTGGCCCAAACTGCACAGCAAAATGCCTGTAATGTGTTCTGACAGCCAAGTTGAGCCTTTTTATAGAACTATGAACGCGAAACTGAGAAAATGTATTTGAGAAGCTTTTGCTGCCATGTTCAGCATGTTGGCCCCTACTACACAGCAAATTGCCTCTATTGTGTTCACAAAGCCGATTTCGGCCGTTTGACAGAACTGCGAGCGTCAAACTGTAGGAAAATGCATTTCAGAAGCTCTTTCTACCACATTCATCATGTTGGACCAAACTGCACAGCAAAATGCCTGTAATGTGTTCTGACAGCCAAGTTGAGCCTTTTTATAGAACTATGAACGCGAAACTGAGAAAATGTATTTGAGAAGCTTTTGCTTCCACCTTCAGCATGTTGGCCCCTACTTTTCAGCAAATTGCCTGTATTGTGTTCACAAAGCCGATTTCGGCCGTTTGACAGAACTGCGAGCGTCAAACTGTGGGAATATTCATTTGAAAACCTCTTTCTACAACATTCATCATGTTTTCCAAAATTACACAGCAAAATGCCTTTAATGTGTTCTGAAAGCCAAGTTGAGCCTTTTTATAGAGCTACGAACGCGAAACTGAGAAAATGTATTTGAGAAGCTTTTGCTGCCATGTTCAGCATGTTGGGCACTACTATACAGCAAATTGCCTGTATTGTGTATATGTAACAGTGCCACAAAGTAAGGGACACTTTGCCTGCTTTCCCCGCTTTATTCTCCCCTCTTTATGGCACTTGAGTACCCCAAATAAAGGGTCAGAACAATGGAGGCGTGGTCTTTCGTATCCACAAATATTTTATTGGCTATTCTTATGACAACACATCAGTAAAAGACTAAGGCCTTAGTAGAACACAATCATGCACACTGCCTATACATGGTACGCTGGGTTAGCTATTAGCAACATGCCAAGACGAGCAGCGCAGATTCCCTGAACCCAAACCCAAAAAAATCACATTAAAGCACACAAGTTTATACACGCCAAGCAAAGCCATGCACTGCAAGCCAAAAATCATACTACAAACAAATTAGTAGAAAACAGAATCTGCTACCACTAGAGGCAGTAGTTGCAACACAGCCACCAGCATACAGCAGATATAGGACTATGGGCCACCACCAATAGAAATAAAACAAAATAAACAAATTAAACAAAACAATGGATTACAGACAGTACACAATTACCCAACAGCAATCGACGGTTAATTGGGCAGACCAACAAACAAGCACACAGACAGGCAGACAAAGGGTTTCACAGAAAGCACAAACTGCAAGCACACCCACATGCACATCGAGACAGCAGCCGCACGCGCACACCTGCATGCACACGCCATGCACATCCAGACCACAGCCGAGCGCTATAGCAAGCGGCCTGTCGGTCGGATAGCTGAAGCTAGCAGCAGCGTAGCAGGACGGGAATACCTCCAGAGGACAAAACAGCAACGGCGACCACCCGGCCAGACGCCAGTCGGCCCTAGGGGAGACATGAGAGTTATTTGCAATGCTACACACCATTACAATGACTAAGAGAGCGGAGGGAAGGCAGGACCTACAGAGAAGCAGTTAACAAAAGCTACAGGAAGCTCGGCTGGCAAAGCACTTCGTGCCGGTTAGATGCTGCAATCCACACACAGCGTCAGCATGTTGCCTCACCTATTCACGCGTGCAGTGAATACATAAATGACCAAGACATACCTGAGCCGAGGATAGTGGAAGCACCGGAGGGAATAGAACAGCGCTGCTAGCCAGTTAGCTTTAGCAGCGAACCTACGGCTAGAATGTAAACCACAGTAAGTCTCCTTACTGTGTCAGAACATACATGTCAGAACGTACGAAACTGGACAGGAAAGGGACTATACCGGTAAGCCAGTAGAACCAAGGATACCCTCTGGAGCTACAGCGAGTGCTGGGCAGCATGAACACTCAACCTTGTGTCTTCCCCTGGGACAGGCAGATGTTTCCTGCACAGCCCTGCCGGCGTTTATAAGGGCGTGGCTAGCAACCACCTGACCACACGTGGGGTGGGGTGAGTGTGTAGGCACCATCACGAATTCCCGGGCACTGTCCTGCCACATATACAAAGCCGATTTCGGCCCTTTTACAGAACTGCGAGCGTGAAACTGTGGGAAGATGCATTTCAGAAGCTCTTTCAACCACATTCATCATGTTGGCCCAAACTGCACAGCAAAATGCCTGTAATGCGTTTCCTTAGTTTCGCGTGAGCAGTCCTATAAAAAGGCTCAACTTTGCTTTCTTAACACATGTGAGAAGCTTTTGCTGCCACCTTCGGCATGTTCGCCTCTACTATACAGCAAATTGCCTGTATTGTGTACACAAAGCCGATTTCGGCCGTTTTACAGAACTGCAACCGTGAAACTGAGTGAAAATGTATTTCAGAAGCTCTTTCTACCACATTCATCATGTTGGCCCAAACTGCACAGCAAAATGCCTGTATTGTGTTCTGAAAGCCAAGTTGAGCCTTTTTATAGAACTACGAACGTGAAACTGAGAAAATTTATTTGAGAAGCTTTTGCTGCCATGTTCAGCATGTTGGCCACTACTATACAGCAAATTGCCTGTATTGTGTTCACAAAGCCGATTTCGGCCGTTTGACATAACTGCAAGCGTCAAACTGTGGGAATATGCATTTCAAAAGCTCTTTCTACAACATTCATCATGTTTGCCAAAATTACACAGCAAAATGCCTTTAATGTGTTCTGAAAGCCAAGTTGAGCCTTTTTATAGAACTACGAACGCGAAACTGAGAAACGCATTTGAGAAGCTTTTGCTGCGACGACGAGGCTCGCCGCTTAAATTTCACAAGGCGTACGGGTTTATTGCTGTCTGCTGCTTACGGTGTGGCTGGGAGCAGCGTGAAAAGTGTGAAACGAGAGCTGATTTTTCAGCAATCCCGCATTTCGGCCCGGGACGAAGAAGAGATTGGGCTTGCCCAATGCTGAGGGGGCCCATTCCCAGTCTGGGAGTCTCCCAGGGCCTGGGCCATCTGTTGGGGTGCATTGAAGCTGGACGCTTGTCCACTTTGTATTACTATGTCAGCAGAGGAGACATTGGAGCAGGTACCTGAGCACATGGTCCGCGAGAAGTGGCGCTGCTGAAAAACCACACAACCTATCAGCGTGCAACTTGCTACACAAACAACCTCAAGTTTCTTGAATTTTTGAAATGAAAATGAAGTTTCTAAGTCAAAGTATGGCAACGCAGCGAATGTTTGTTTGTGGAGTTCTGTTTTTCCCATTCATTCTTATGGGAAAAAGCCAAATTGGCCAAGTGATAAACATTTGGCTCTACGGAGACAACGTTTTCACTTATCTGGAATATGAGCACACTGTCACGCCGTAGGGGAGAGTCTCCAGAACGCCTTGAGGCGATTTGGTGTGTGTCCTATGAAAACTGTGGCCACAGTCGCGAGGAGAAGTGTAACGTTTAAATGTGATGGCAGTGGTGGGAAAATGAATGGGGGCTCATGGAGAGAAGTTGGTCGCATGTCGGCCCGCTGCTCAGAAGAGATTGGGCTTGCTCAATGCTGAGGGGGCCCTTTCCCACTCTTGGAGTCTCCCAGGGCCTGGGCCATCTGCTGGAGTGCATTCAAGCTGGACGCCTGTCCACTTTGTATTCCCATGTCAGCAGAGGAGACATTGGAGCAGGTACCTGAGCACATGGTCCTCCAGAAGAGGTGCTGCTGAAACACCATACAACCTATCCACGTGCAACTCGCTACACAAACACACCTCAAGTTTCTTGAATTTTTCAAATGAAAATGATGTTTTTAAGTCAAAGTATGGCAACGTAGCGAATGTTTGTTTGTGGAGTTCTGTTTTTCCCATTCATTCTTATGGGAAAAAGCCAAATTGGCCAAGTGCTAAACATTTGGCTCTACGGAGACAACGCTTTCACCTATCTGGAATATGAGCACACTGTCAGGCCGTAGGAGAGAGTCTCCAGAATGCCCTGATGTGATTTGGTGTGTGTTCTATGAAAACTGTGGCCACAGTCGCGAGGAGAAGTGTCACGTTTAACTTTCATGGCAGTGGTGGGAAAATGAATGGAGGCTTATGGAGAGAAGAGGCGGCGTTGGGCCGAAGATGAGGCTCGCCGTTTAAATTTCACAAGGCGCACGGGTTTATGGCATGCCCCACATGAGAGATCACCAATGTCCCTACAGTACTGGAAAAAGTATTTGTCTGCTGCTTATGGTGTGGCTGGGAGCAGTGTGAAAAGAGCGAAACGAGAGCTGATTTTTAAGTGATCCCGCATGTCGGCCCGGGACTAAGAAGAGATTGGGCTTGCCCAATGCTGAGGGGGCCCTTTCCCACTCTGGGAGTCTCCCAGGGCCTGGGCCATCTGCTGGGGTGCATTGAAGTTGGATGCCTGTCCACTTTGTATTACTATGTCAGCAGAGGAGAAATTGGAGCATGTACCTGTGCACATGGTCCTCGAGAAGTGGCGCTGCTGAAAAACCATACAACCGATCAGCGTGCAGCTCGCTACACAAACAACCTCACGTTTCTTGAATTTTTGAAATGAAAATGAAGTTTCTAAGTCAAAGCATGGCAACGCAGCGAATGTTTGTTTGTGGAGTTCTGTTTTTCCCATTCATTCTTGTGGGAAAAAGCCAAATTGGCCAAGTGATAAACATTTGGCTCTGCGAAGACAACGTTTTCACTTATCTGGAACATGAGCTCACTGTCACGCCGTAGGGGAGAGTCTCCAGAACGCCCTGAGGCGATTTGGTGCGTCTACTATGAAAACTGTGGCCACAGTCGCGAGGAGAAGTGTAACGTTTAACTTTGATGGCAGTGGTGGGAAAATGAATGGAGGCTTATGGAGAGAAGAGGCGGCGTTGGGCCGAAGATGAGGCTCGCCGTTTAAATTTCACAAGGCGCACGGGTTTATGGCCTGCCCCACATGAGAGATCACCAATGTCCCTACAGTACTGGAAAAAGTATTTGTCTGCTGCTTACGGTGTGGCTGGGAGCAGTGTGAAAAGAGCGAAACGAGAGCTGATTTTTGAGTGATCCCGCATGTCGGCCCGGGACTAAGAAGAGATTGGGCTTGCCCAATGCTGAGGGGGCCCTTTCCCACTCTGGGAGTCTCCCAGGGCCTGGGCCATCTGCTGGGGTGCATTGAAGTTGGATGCCTGTCCACTTTGTATTACTATGTCAGCAGAGGAGAAATTGGAGCATGTACCTGTGCACATGGTCCTCGAGAAGTGGCGCTGCTGAAAAACCATACAACCTATCAGCGTGCAACTCGCTACACAAACAACCTCACGTTTCTTGAATTTTTGAAATGAAAATGAAGTTTCTAAGTCAAAGCATGGCAACGCAGCGAATGTTTGTTTGTGGAGTTCTGTTTTTCCCATTCATTCTTGTGGGAAAAAGCCAAATTGGCCAAGTGATAAACATTTGGCTCTGCGAAGACAACGTTTTCACTTATCTGGAATATGAGCTCACTGTCACGCCGTAGGGGAGAGTCTCCAGAACGCCCTGAGGCGATTTGGTGCGTCTACTATGAAAACTGTGGCCACAGTCGCGAGGAGAAGTGTAACGTTTAACATTGATGGCAGTGGTGGGAAAATGAATGGAGGCTTATGGAGAGAAGAGGCGGCGCTGGGCCGAAGATGGGGCTCCCCGTTTAAATTTCACAAGGCGCACGGGTTTACGGCCTGCCCCACATGAGAGAGCACCAATGTCCAAACCAAACTGGAAAAAGTATTTGTCCGCTGCTTCGGGTGTGGCTGGGAGCAGCGTGAAAAGAGCGAAACGAGAGCTGATTTTTCAGTGATACCGCATGTCGGCCCGGTACTAAGAAGAGATTGGGCCTGCCCAATGCTGAGGGGGCACTTTCACACTCTGGGAGTCTCCCAGGCCCTGGGCCATCTGCTGGGGTGCATTGAAGCTGGACGCCTGTCCACTTTGTATTACCATGTCAGCAGAGGAGACATTGGAGCAGGTCCCTTGACACATGTTCGTCGACAAGAGGCGCTGCTGAAACACCACAGAACCTATCCGCGTGCAACTTGCTACACAAACACACCACGAGTTTCTTGAATTTTTCAAATGAAAATGAAGTTTCTAAGTCAAAGCTTGGCAACGGAACGAATGTTTGTTAGTGGAGCTCTGTTTTTCGCATTCATTCTTATGGGAAAAAGCCAAATTGGCCAAGTGATGAACATTTGGCTCTACGGAGACAACGCTTTCACCTATCTGGAATATGAGCACACTGTCAGGCCGTAGGAGAGAGTCTCCAGAAAGCCCTGATCCGATTTGGTTGTTCTATGAAAACTGCGGCCACAGTCGTGAGGAGAAGTGTATCGTTAAACTTCAATGGCAGTGGTGCTAAAAGGAATGGGGGCTCATGGTGAGAAGTCGGTCGCACCTCGGCCCGGTGCTAAGAAGAGATTGGGCTTGCCCAGTGCTGAGGGGGCCCTTTCCCACTCTTAGAGTCTCCCAGGGCCTGGGCCATCTACTGGGCTGCATTGAAGCTGGACGCCTGTCCACTTTGTATTACCATGTCAGCAGAGGAGACATTGGAGCAGGTACCTGAACACATGGTCGTCGAGAAGAGGCGCTGCTGAAACATCATACAACCTATCCGCGTGCAACTCGCTACACTAACACACCACAAGTTTCTTGAATTTTTCAAATGAAAATGAAGTTTCTAAATCAAAGTATGGCAACGTAACGAATGTTTGTTAGTGGAGCTCTGTTTTTCGCATTCATTCTTATTGGAAAAAGCCAAATTGGCCAAGTGATGAACATTTGGCTCTACGGAGACAACGCTTTCACCTGTCTGGAATATGAGCACACTGTCAGGCCGTAGGAGAGAGTCTCCAGAAAGCCCTGATCCGATTTGGTTGCTCTATGAAAACTGTGCCCACAGTCGCGAGGAGAAGTGTAACGTTTAAATTTGATGGCAGTGGTCTAAAATGTATGGGGGCTCATGGAGAGAAGTCGGTCGCATGTCGGCCCGGTGCTAAGAAGAGATTGGGCTTGCCCAGTGCTGAGGGGGCCCTTTCCCACTCTTAGAGTCTCCCAGGGCCTGGGCCATCTACTGGGCTGCATTGAAGCTGGACGCCTGTCCACTTTGTATTACCATGTCAGCAGAGGAGACATTGGAGCAGGTACCTGAGCACATGGTCCTCCAGAAGAGGCGCTGCTGAAACACCATACAACCTATCCGCGTGCAACTCGCTACACAAACACACCACAAGTTTCTTGAATTTTTCAAATGAAAATGAAGTTTCAAAGTCAAAGTATGGCAACGTAGCGAATGTTTGCTTGTGGAGTTCTGTTTTTCCCATTCATTCTTATGGGAAAAAGCCAAATTGGCCAAGTGATAAACATTTGGCTCGACGGAGACAACGCTTTCACCTATCTGGAATATGAGCACACTGTCACGCCGTAGGAGAGAGTCTCCAGAATGCCCTGATGTGATTTGGTGTGTGTTCTTTGAAAACTGTGGCCACAGTCGCGAGGAGAAGTGTAACGTTTAAATTTGATGGCAGTGGTGCTAAAATGAATGGGGGCTCATGGAGAGAAGTCGGTCGCACCTCGGCCCGGTGCTAAGAAGAGATTGGACTTGCCCAATGCTGAGGGGGCCCTTTCCCACTCTGGGAGTCTCCCAGGGCCTGGGTCATCTACTGGGCTGCATTGAGGCTGGACGCCTGTCCACTTTGTATTACCATGTCAGCAGAGGAGACATTGGAGCAGGTACCTGAACACATGGTCGTCGAGAAGAGGCGCTGCTGAAACACCATACAACTTATCGGCGTGCAACTCGCTACACAAACACACCACAAGTTTCTTGAATTTTTCAAATGAAAATGAAGTTTCTAAGTCAAAGTATGGCAACATAGCGAATGTTTGTTTGTGGAGTTCTGTTTTTCCCATTCATTCTTATGGGAAAAAGCCTAATTGGCCAAGTGCTAAACATTTGGCTCTACGGAGACAACGCTTCCACCTATCTGGAATATGAGCACACTGTCATGCCGTTGGAAAAAGTCTCCAGAAAGCCCTGACGCGATTTGGTGTATGTACTATGAAAACTGTAGCCACAGTCACGAGAAGTGTAGCGTTTAAATTTGATGGCAGCGGTGCTAAAATGAATGGGGGCTTATGTAGAGAAGTCGGTCGCATGTCGGCCCGGTACTAAGAAGAGATTGGGCTTGCCCAATGCTGAGGGGCCCTTTCCCACTCTGGCAGTCTCCCAGGGCCTGGGCCATCTACTGGGCTGCATTGAAGTGGACGCCTGACTACTTTGTATTACCATGTCAGCAGAGGAGACATTGGAGCAGGTACCTGAGCACATGGTCCTCCAGAAGAGGCGCTGCTGAAAAACCATATAACCTATCCGCGTGCAACTCGCTACACAAACACACCACAAGTTTCTTGAATTTTTCAAAGGAAAATTAAGTTTCTAAGTCAAAGTATGGCAACGTAACAAATGTTTGTTTGTGGAGCTCTGTTTTTCCCATTCATTCTTATGGGAAAAAGCCAAATTGGCCAAGTGATGAACATTTGGCTCTACGGAGACAACGCTTTCACCTATCTGGACTATGAGCACACTGTCACGCTGTGGGAAAAAGTCTCCAGAAAGCCCTGACGCGATTTGGTGTGTGTACTATGAAAACTGTGGCTACAATCGCGAGAAGTGTAAAGTTTTAATTTGATGGCAGTGGTGCTAAAATGTATGGGGGCTTTCGGAAAGAAGAGGCTACGTTGGGCCGACGATGAGGCTCGCCGTTGAAATTTCACAAGGCGTACGGTTTATGGCCTGCCCCACATGAGAGAGCACCAATGTTCCTACAAAACTGGAAAAAAGAATTTGTCTCCTGCTTAGTGTGTGGCTGGGAGCAGCATGAAAAGAGCGAAAGGAGAGCTGATTTTTCAGCAATCCCGCATGTCGGCCCGGTGCTAAGAAGAGATTGGACTTGCCCAATGCTGAGGGGGCCCTTTCCCACTCTGGGAGTCTCCCAGGGCCTGGGTCATCTACTGGGCTGCATTGAGGCTGGACGCCTGTCCACTTTGTATTACCATGTCAGCAGAGGAGACATTGGAGCAGGTACCTGAACACATGGTCGTCGAGAAGAGGCGCTGCTGAAACACCATACAACCTATCGGCGTACAACTCGCTACACAAACACACCACAAGTTTCTTGAATTTTTCAAATGAAAATGAAGTGTTTAAGTCAAAGTATGGCAACGTAGCGAATGTTTGTTTGTGGAGTTCTGTTTTTCCCATTCATTCTTATGGGAAAAAGCCAAATTGGCCAAGTGCTCAACATTTGGCTCTACGGAGACAACGCTTTCACCTATCTGGAATATGAGCTCACTTTCACGCCATAGGAGAGAGTCTCCAGAACGACCTAATGCGATTTGGTGTGTGTTCTATGAAACTGTGGCCACAGTCGCGAGAAGTGTAAAGTTTTAATTTGATGGCAGTGGTGCTAAAATGTATGGGGGCTTAAGGAAAGAAGAGGCTGCGCTGACGACGATGAGGCGGCCCAGCGAATGTATAAAACATTTGAAAGTGAAAAGTCATTTGGTAATAGTTGAAAGTCTTTTGAATAGTTTAAACTTCGAATGGAGTGTGTAGCTGAAAGCATGGGGGAGTTGAAAACTTTGAAAGTTGAAGAAGTTTAAGAGGGGTTGAAGAGGGTTTTCAATTCATTTCAATGGGAAACATTTTTTAGAAAATGTTGAATATTTTAAAAAGTTGAAATTGTTGAAAGAAATTGAAAGAGAATGAATTGAAGTTGAAGAAGCTGAACATTTGAAAGTTTGAGTGGTTGAAATTGGTGAAGGTAGGCTGAATATTCGGAATGACAAAAAACACGACATAAGAATAATAACTTGAAAAAATTTTGCCTTTCCTGAAGAAAATCCGTGTGAAAGAATAGCGAATGAAAGCTTAAAGAGGGCTGAAAATGCTTAATAGTTGAAAGGGCTGAAGAATAGCTGAATGAAAGCTTTAAGATGGCTGAAAATGCTCAATAGTTGAAAGGGCTGAAGAATAGCTAAAAGCCTCAGTATTCACACTAATAAAGAACAGGATAAGAATTGTGTGAATGTCTAGCATTCACACTAATTCTACAGTTTATGTGATGTTGATGATGAATGATCATACTTGATACTTAAATGACTCCACCACACACAGTTGCCTTGCCGCTTTCAGTATCACCGATGTTGTACAGAAAACTGCCGTTTGGGGACAAAAATGAAAAAAATAAACAGAGCGCAAGCTCAGATATAAGTCCCTCCACGGTGGGTGATATTGCAAATTCCACTGTGGATGACGTTGTTTAATATACTTTAAGGATTGCGCTGTGAAGCTGTACCTTCTGAAACAGAAACTGTCAGGAAAGGAAAAGGGGGAGGAGACAGCTCAAGCTTTCTTCAACATAACCTGCTGCCGACCAGGTTTGGTTCACAGACGAAGTTGCTTTAGTAACTGATGTCGAGCTCTACTCAGCCCCCTTTCTGAAACGGAAAAGCCTGAGATTCCCTCATTTCAGGCTAAACATAGTCGAGATATGTGCCAAGCCCGCTTCCTGAAACGGGCCCCTGTAGGCTTTGGGAACAGCAACTTGATGGATAACTGCCCAATCCTTACTAGCAGGAACATCAGGGGGGCACCATTTTCGCATCAAAACACTGTCCTTCAGGTAATAACCAACTGGCACCTTTACAATTTCATCATCAGGAAGAGCTTTCCCTCTCAAATCAGCAATTTCTGCATCAAGAAGTTGCTCTTGGATTAGATGGACATAGATAGACAAATTATTAGACACATGAGGGTCTTCACCTGCCTTTATTGGTGAGCTACCAAGATCCTGTTCAAACAAAGTGCCAAGAAAAGTGTCTGACAAATCCTCAGAATATTTATGCTCACTAAAGTCCTGGCCTTCCTGAAGTCCAGACTCATAACTGTCCTGACCCATTACAGCGATTGCACACGGGCCTCTTCTTCCTTAGCCTTTCTGGCCATAGCTCGAGTAACTGCACATGAGGGGAACACATCAGAATCCACTTTAAATTCTTTCTCAGTACTCGGCTGAGAAGTTAACTACATGGAGGGGACAACTCTACCACCAGCTAGGTCATTGCAGAGCAACAAAGAAATACCTTTAATAGGCAGACTGGACATCAAGCCCACCTTAACCTGTCCTGTATTTAAATCTGACTTCAAAAACACATAGTGCAGAGGTACTGTTACAACTCTGCCCTCAATGCCCTGAACAAGAGTGTAGTCACCTATGGCAGTGTCTTCACAGTCACAGGAGGACAGTGCCTCCTTTAAACAAAAGTGACTGGGATGCTCCAGTATCACGGAGAATTTGAATGGGTTGAGGAGCAGAATTTTCATTTGGGGACACAAGCTCTGCAAACTGAACTAAATTAGCACAGGTAAAAACATCTTTCTCATCATAATGCTGTGCTATAGCCAGAGCTATCATAGCTTTTGTAGAGCTGGAAGTTACATTAGTTAGGTTAAGAAACTTGGCAACATCTAAGAGTTCAGTTTTTTTTTAATCCTGCAAACCAGCATTGTCATACAAAATGTCATACAAAATGTCCATGGGAGTCCCAACAGTCTCACGATGTCTGTGGCACCAAAAAATGAGAAAAGGGGAAAAAGAGAAAATTTAAAAAAAGAAGAAAGAAAGAAAAGAAAAAATCCAACACATAGTCCACCAGGTGAAGAAAAATTTCAACTTTAGGTGTTCAGTGGTGTTCAGTGGAGTGCTGGTGCGCTCCTCCTCCTCCACACCTGTCTTTTATGCCCTCAGTTTGGCCACTCAGAGCATAGCACCTGCTGGTAATCAGCTCCACTGATCTTCCAATTTAGAAAATACTCCCTTGAACACAAAATGTTAATAATATTCACCACAAAAAAAGAATTAAACAAAAACACTTGTCCATCACAGCCCAAACTATACAGAAACATCGTTTGAAAGCTAATTTGGGCCCTTTTACAGCACTGTGGCCATGAAACCGTGAAAAAATGCATTTCAGAAACTTTTTCCGACACATTTATCATGTTGGCCCAAACTATGCACAAAATGCCTGTAATGTGTTCAGAAAGACAATTTGGGCCCTTTTACAGCACTGCGGCCATGAAACTGTGAGAAAAATGCATTTCAGAAACTTTTTCTGACACATTCATCATGTTGGCCCAAAATATGCAGCAAAATGCCTGTAATGTGTTCAGAAAGCCTATTTTGGCCCTTTTAGAGCATTTTGGGCTTGAAAAGGCGAGAAAATGCGTTTCAGAAACTTTTTCTGACACGTTCATCATGTTGGCCCAAAATATGCAGCAAAATGCCTGTAATGTGTTCAGAAAGCCTACCTTTTGTGGTACTGTGGCCATGAAACTGTGAGAAAATGCATTTCAGAAACTTTTTCTGACGCATTCATTCACATTCATCAGACACATTTCAGGAACATTTAATGCTGCGTTCATCATGTTTGACAATTACTTGCAGCAATCTGCTTGTAATGTTCTTAAAACGTCAGTTTGCAGTGTTCAAAAGCAATATTCATAGGACTTCTGAGCAAAGGCGTCTCAGGAACTTTTTAATGGTGCATCCATCATGTTTGACAATGACTTGCAGCAATCTCACCTCAACTTTAACTTTATTTAGGTGCCATTTCATAACAGCTGTTTTCTCAGGGCACTTCACAAAGAGAGCAACAATGTGTACATAGTGAAAAACCCCCCGCCCTTAGACCCTCGCAAAGGCTGGGGAACAACTCCCAAGAAAAAACCCTGACAGGGAAAAAAAGGGGAGAAATCTCAGGGTGAGAGGCAGAGGAGGGGACCCTCACCCAGGATGGACAGGCGGGCAAAAGCAAAAGAGTACTGATAGCTAACAGTTAAGAATATAAATAAATCGGAAGTTGAATCAGTCTAGAGTAAAAAGCTGGAGGAACCGCAGTAGGAAGAGTCGGGTTTAAGGATCCAGCTCAGCATCTTGGAATTAGGGAGGGAAAAAAGGCACAGACAGTCTGGCGACACACAGTCCCCGGTCCATATGTTAGTCCTGCATAGTCACGGAATCGGAAAGGAGAGGAAGAAGTGGTGGAGGAGGAGAAGGAGGAAGAGGAGGAAAAGCTAGTGGGAACGTGAACCCGATTTACACCCACAGAGAGAGCGGAGAAGATAGAGCTCAATGTGCCGGGGACCGGCAGACTCAACCTATAGCAGCTTATCTAGGATTTATGGTATATGTGTAGGCTCTGTCAAAAAGGAGGGTTTTTAACCTACTCTTGAAGATGGAGAGGGTGTCTGCCTCCCGGACTGAAACTGGTAGATGGTTCCACAGCAGAGGGCCTTGGTCGCTAAAGGCTCTTGCTCCAAATCTAGACTTAGAGATTTTGGAACCACAAGTAGGCCTGCATTCAGAGAATGGAGTGTCCTAGTGGGGCAAAAGGGTTTTATCAGGTCGGAAATATAAGAGGGTGCCAGACCATGAAGACCTTTATAGACAAGGAGAAGGATTTTGAACTGAATCCTGAATGGTACAGGAAGTCAGTGAAAGGAGGCCAGAACTGGAGAGATATGATCTCTCTTTCCAGTTTTAGTCAGGACACGAGCTGCTGCATTCTGAATGAGCTGCAGAGTTCTCAGCGACCTATTGGAGCATCCAGCCAGTAAAGAGTTGCAGCAGTCCAGCCTGGAAGTAACAAAGGCATGGACCAGCTGTTCTGCTACATGGATATCATTATTTTTGCGATATTGCAGAGGTGGAAGGAGGCAGTCAGTGAGATAAATTTTACATGGGAGCTAAAAGGTCTTGATCAAAGCTAACACCTAGGTTCTTTACAGTGGTGGCAGAAGCAGTAGCAAAACTACTTTGTAGTGCTATCTCATCAGATACAGAGTCACGTAGGTGTTTCGGACCTATGAGCAGTAACTGTTTTTCCAGAGCTTAGAAGGAGGTAATTATTAGTCATCCAGGCCTTATTGTCATCTAGGCAGGATTGAAGCTGCTGTAGACGATTGTGCTCGCCCAGCTTGATAGATAGATATAATTGAGTGTCGTCAGCGTAACAGTGGAAGTCTATAGAGTGACTCCTGATGATATCACCGAGAGGGAGCATATATACAGAGAAAAGAACTGGACCAAGCACAGATCCTTGTGGAACCCCGTGGCTGACTTAAGTACGTGGAGATTGGTCATCATTGACACAAACAAAATGATATCGATCAGAAAGATAGGACCGGAACCAGTCTAAAGCAGTGCCTCTGATTCCAAGTTGATGTTCCAGTCTCCTTAGTAAGATCTGGTGGTCAACTGTATCAAAAGCAGCACTAAGATCTAACAAGACAAGCACTGAAACAAGATGATGGTCAGAGGTCATTAGTGACTTTAACCAGTGCAGTCTCAGTACTTTGATTCATTCTCAAGCCAGACTGGAAGGACTCAAATAAACTACTGTTATTAAGGTGTTCGCAGAGCTGTTTGGCAATGATTTTCTCAAGGATTTTTGAGATGAAGATAAGATTGGAGATCGGCCTGTAGTTGGCCTGTGTGTTAGAGTTCCTGGATCAAGGGACGGTTTCTTAAGGAGAGGTTTGATTATTGCAACTTTAAACTTAAGAGGAACGTAACCTGTTGTTAGGGACAGGTTGATGATTTCAAGTAAAGAGGTGGCGATTAAAGGCAGCACTTCTTTAACAGCTTAGTGGGAATTGGATCAAGGAGACAGGTCGATGATTTAGAGGAGATGATAGTAAATTTTCAGCGTTCCAAAGCATCGTTTCATAGAAATTCTGAACAAAAGCATCTCAGGAACTTTTATAGTGCATTCATCATGTTTGACCATGATTTGTAACAATCTGCTTCCAATGTGCTCAAACCGTCAATTTGCAGTCTTCCAAAGCATTGTTTCTTAGAAATTTTGAGCAAACGCGTCACAGGAAATTTTTGTGGTGCATTTATCATGTTTGACCATGACTTGCAAGAATCTGCTTCCGATGTGGTCAGGGGGTCAATTTGGACCTTTCCCAAGCATTATCTGCAAGAAACTGTGAGCAAATGCATCTCAGGAACACTTTCTGTTGTATTGATCACGTTTGACCAAAACTTGCACCATTCTGCTTCTGATATGTTTAAAAGCTTAACTTGCACATTTCAGAAACATTATCTTCAAGAAATTCTTATCAGACACATCTCAGAAACATTTAATGTTGCATTCATCATGTATGACCATGACTTACAGCAGTCTGCTTGCAATGTGCTTAAAATGTCAATCTGCATTGTTCAAAAGCATCATTTCATAGAAATTCTCAACAGACGCATCTCAGGAATATTTTCTGTTGCATCCATCATGTTTGACCAATACTTTCTTGTTTTCTGCATTCTTAAGAAAAAGCAGATGTGAATGTCTACATGTTTTTGTTGTATTTTGTTCTTTGCCCAGCCAAAATATTTATTCATTAAAAACTATACTTAGTATACAAGAAATGAAGACACCGAGACATTAATAATTATTAATCTGACAAGAAATATTTTTTATAACGTTGCTTTGATGGTTATTATTAGCTCTGCCGAGGAGGCTTAGGTTATGTTTTCAGTTTGGCTCAGTTTTGGTTTCAGATGGTTAGCAATATAACAAGCCAACGCAAGAACGTATCATGCTGAAATTTTCACAGTATATTGGTATGCACCATGACTCGAGCTGATTCTCTTTTGGTGATGATCTGTGGAAGAATATGCAATAAGCAACATGTGATAATGTTGCTGGATGTGGATGTAGTCATTAACCACTTTACAGCCAATCATAACAACAGGGGGATCATGCTGTTGTGACCAGGAGTGGGGAGTAAGTGAAGCATAGTTTAGGAGGAAGACAGGAGTGGAGGAAGAGGGAAAGGAGAACAGAAGGAAAGAGAAAAAAGGTTTAGTTAAGAGTGTTAAGAGTATACTACATTACACAACTATACACTGTGCTACAATTCTCCCCTCTTCACAGCAGAACACACATTAGTAACATACATCAAATGACACATCTTTTTATCTTTCATATATTACATGAATATAATGCGTAGTAACTGTCTATGACCACGGGAAGCAAATCCTGATGGGGGGACCTACCTCGGCATGACATTGGCTTGGACACACTGATAGCACCACAACTCCACGGGGATGGTGTTGACAGGAATCCCCCAAACCATTCTCCAGACTTCAAGCAGCCGACTCCGTGAGTAAACAAACTTGCTGCAGTCGTTTCGTTGCGTTAAAAGCTCCACATCGATAAGTACGCAAAAAGACGTACAAAACAACATAAACACGGAGCTGAAGGACGAGCTGCCACTTGCATTAGCCCCCCAGTGATGGGTCACAAAAAACCTGACTAATTAAATAGAAAAATCAAGTCCTGTGGGGCTTCCTTTTTTTTTTTTTGCGATCTGAGCCTAAAGGAAACCTCATGCAATTGTAAACCAGTTGAAAATGTGAAGAGTTAATGATACATGGATTTAATCCTGTGGCCAGTTTTTCCACTTCGTATTTGTGATCCCAGTCGAAAAGTATGAAAAAAGGTTATTTCATTTTTCCGGTATAAAAACAAAAACCAGAAAGGTCAGGATTTTTTAATCATCTATGAAAATGGAAAGAATGAGTGATTCCATTCACTCTAAACGTCCACTCATTATGTGTTCTATGCCGTCCCAGCTATCTCCCCACTATAAGAGTCACGCCCCCTTTGTGTTGATGTTCACATGAACATCTAATCAGTCATCGTACATCATATTAATACCATATTCGTTTTTTCACGTTAAACCAACTCGGCATGTCATCATAGTCAACAGTTTATTCACTGAAACCAATTAAAAAAAAACAGAACAAGCTGGCAATGGTGTAATTCAAAGCACAACCAAGGTACAGATAAACAATAATGCATGAGAAAAGGTCACTTTAAAAAAAAAAAAAAGCCCAAAGATGAATATGATGAACACGCATATACACTCACACGCATATACACCCACCCACACGTCTGACTGATGCCACACAACTGCAGCTTGCGGTTTGTGATCGTATTTAGAGAACAGGTGACGTACTAAGGAGACAACCGTGCAGTTTGGTCAAGGATAGGGGATTGTTGATCCTCGCTGTGCCTTGCATGTCCTCTCCATCACATGCGCGCGCGCACGCGCGCACGCACGCACGCACACACACACACACACACACAAAAAAAACCACAGCGATGGCGAAGGAATATATTTTCAGCTGAGCATCTTCAAAGCACGTCAGACGTCATCTCTACACATTGCTGAGTTTTTGGTCCGATTTCTCTGAACAGGTTAATCACTTCTACGGGAGGAAACTTGATTATCAATTACTCAAGACACCGCCTCGGTGCGACATGTGAATGATCAATGGATAATATTTATACATTTAAATATTCCGTGTTCAGTTCAAGTAGCACGCAGCCGACTCCACACACTGAGATGCAAAAAAAACCCCACATTACGTGCTCATTTTTTACAAAGCCGATCCCTCATACCGTTACTCTGAACGCTCATTTTGTGTCTGGAAAACCTTTTGTCTGGGGGAGAAAAAAAAAACAATCTTTGTTTTCTGCATTCAGCAGTGTAAAGGAAGCACCAGTGAAATAAATTCCGTTTGATCACCGGGGAGGAGTAGCCTCGAGGAAAACGAGGCGACTCTGCGGCAGCGGGAGAAAAAAGGAGCAAGAGTGACCGAGGATGAACGGACACCTCAGTCCTGGTAGCCCCATGTCGAGACGTGGGTCCTCACTGTCGCACCTCCACATAGTTGGCCGGGAAGAGGCCGTAGGCACCGTGACAGACACCGCGCCACCAGCCCTCGTCGATCATCTCGATGTTGGTAATGATGTCATCGGGGTCAAAGGATATCTCGTCATCGCCGGCTGAAACGGGACACGGAGATCCGAACGTTTGCAAGACGGCTTCAGTGACAAAACCACATTGTCTTCCAAATGACTACATGGTGTGCATAATCTAAGCTATATTTAATACACCCCTCTATATCATTGTCTGAGACTGACCCCTCTGTCTCTCTCTCTCTCAACCTCTCTTCTCTATCCGTCTATCTCTCTCTGCGCTGCTCGCAAACTTCTCCCTCTCCTGTTAAAATCGGGGACATGTTCAGGGAGAGTTTCGACCGGGACGTCCGATCAAGCCAACCTAGCGATCTTTCCGTTTTACTTTGAAGAAGTTTACTCTGACGCCGTAATGATAATTACGTAATGATAATTTGGGGATGAGACTCACCTGCTTGGTAGTCGTACAGTGCCACGGCTGTCACCCCGAGGTCCTCTCCATAATCTTGCTGTTCGTCTGCAGGGGACACAGAGAAACTCAAAATGTGAACAAAGTCAGTTTTACACCTTTCTCTTGCCTCTTCCTGGTTGCATGCACTTCTGATTAGGATTCTTGAGAAGTATCCAAAATCACCATTCCAGTGACAAGAGAGACCTATTCTTCACTCCCTAAACTGGCTTTGCAACTCGTGGATCGAAAGAGGGGTCTCCCTTCTTGCATTGCACATTCAGCTGTGTGTTTTGCACAACCAATTGGACCGGTTTTCCTGATTAAACAAATCAATCATCAAAGCCGGCTTCTTCAAGTCCTTTCCTGAGTTTTTTCTGCGACCATTAAAAGGAAAACGGAACTTGACAACCAGCACCGTGATCCGGATCAGAAAGAAAGAGAATCTTCCAGTTGACCCGGCTTCGCTGGAAGCTTCCAGTGTGTAGAGTGTGTTACAAATGAAACATTATTTGTGGCACAGAGCATGGGCTGACACACGTTCAGGCAAAATGAACAGCAGTTACAAGATCGGGGGAACTGTGAAATGAGCATGAGGAGCTGGAAATGTCTGGGGAAGATTGTCAGTTTACCGACATGGTAATTCAGCCAGCCTAAACTGGTGATGGACATTGCAGCATTGACTTGCCACAGACAAACAAAGACCTGAAGATATCCAACACTTGTCAACACATTGTGCAGCCCTGCCATAGCACAACTGTGAATTGGTCTTTGCGAGTCAGTTCTTTGCGAGTCCTCTCTTTCACTCTCGTCTCCTCCTAGAGCTCCTGGGAGCTTCATGAATTCATCTGTCAAAAGAACTTGGGAGCATTCTAGATGGTTTTTGAACACAGGGCCATGACAGGAGCTGAGAATGCACCGAGTTGCTGTGAGAGCCGCACCTGCTACCGGCTCCTCGGGGCTCTGGTAGAGATTGGGCTCCTTCTTCTGGGGCTCCTCGTACAAGTGCTCTCCATTCTCCTCGGCCGCATCGCGCAGCGTTTCCTCTGTGTTCTGACAAACAGGAATGAAAATCAGAAACTTCTCAGTGTGCGCAGTGCAATAGTGGTGCTGAACACACTGGCTTTCTGACCGTCACGGACACATTCCAACCTTTAATTACTTATATCTGCTTTTCAACACAAAAACAGTTAAGTTTCAGAATTAAACTATAGACAAACTAAAGATTTAGCTATAGAAACACAAATACATGCTTTCTTTGGTATTTCAATACATTCTCAATTCAGTGTCATAAATCATCATGTATTTCTGCATGCCGTCTTCCTCTGTCCTCCTGGGTGAGAATCCCTTCCTGTCTCTCTATGAGGTTTCTTCCTTTTTTTCCTGTCAGGGTTTTTCTTGGGAGTGGTTCCTCGGACTTTGCGAAGGTCTAAGGGCAGGGGTAGTTTACTGTGTCTCTTCCACTTACTGTTGCTCACTTTGTGAAGTGCCTTGAGATGATGTCTGTTATGAACTAACGCTTAAAATAAAGTTGAGTTCAGTTGAATACCGAGTCCAATTTAAAGCATTTGTTCTGATGAATGGACCATGCATTACTTTGCATTACCTTACCTAAACTACAACACTAAAATGATTGATCAAACAATGCAAACGTGGGTAGTATTTCTTTATTTAGGTGAAATTAAGCACTGCACATAGTTTCACCTCGGTTGAATGCATGTGTGCATTCCTGCACACATGCAGGAGCAGAAACTGGGGATAAGCACCTTGGCACAACATAGGCCCAGACTCTAGACTCTCGTCGACCTATAGAATGAATGAATTAAAACAGCAGAGCGAACGAGCTAGAGGGAGGCAGATACGGTGCTGCTGCTTTGCTTCGGAGGTGGTTACCTATGTCATGAACAGACACTCTATCAACCGTTTCCTTTACCAGTTGCGGCGATTGAGAGGTGCGAGGGGTATAGCGGGGGACGGAGGGCAGCAGGGAGAACAATGCACAATCTTTAGTGGAGAGAGATGGAGAGAAAGTGAGAGGCAAAGAAAGAGAGACAGAGAAAGGGTAAAGAGAAAGAAAGTGAGATATGGTATATGCCGTTTCACAGGCTGTCGCTTTTTCTCGCTTGCTTGCTTTCGTGCTTTTTCGTGCCTGTTTCGACCTCATACACCAAATAGGCGATTGTAACTGTACAATGTGAGGTAGACCCCGATCCACTTTCAAAAGTAACTTGTGAATGCAAACTGGATCGAGCCAAGGCGTGAAATTACGCACTGTGCTACCCAGACCAAAGCAAGCGACCTGAGTTTTCTTCACCATACATTGTGCACATGTTTCCGTCTTTGTCTTTAGCTCCATGCGAGCTGGAGATAGGCACCAGCAAACCCCGGAGACACCACCTCCAACGAATCACGTGTCATACAGGTCGCATGAATGACGCAAGCGGGACTTGTCTAATCGCATAGAGATGTCGTATAAGAACAGACATCTGTGGCCAGTGACCCTTTTCTTTGACAGGAACGGACTGAATAAACCGATTGAGAGAAAACCTCACCCTCTGGACCGTGAATGGACCCGGCAGGTGAATGAGGTGAGGGTGCGCAGAAATGAAAACGTATCCCGGGTGGCTTTGAAGAGCAACCCTCCCCATTGCAGCACTAAAAGACGGCAGCAATTGACTATTAATTCATAGCGTCTGTTCCAGCACAGCCGACTTATAAATGGTCGGCCAATTGTCAAGCTCACAGAAGACTTGATTCAGGTTTCAGCCTTTGAAACATGCAGGACAGTGGCCCTTCAGCACTGGAATTGAGGAACACGCATTGTGTGGACTGGTGTGATGCTTGTAACAAGGCAATTTCCTCTTAAGGATTAATGAAATTCTGTTCTGTTGTATTCTATTGATAAGTTTGTAAAGTTAAATGCAGCTCTTCCTGTCACTCTGCTGATCCTACACTCTTCTGATCTACCTTTTTTTGTCAGTGCGGCTCCAGTTGTTCTTCGATCCCACCGTGCAGTGCAGTAACAGTACAGACACAGCATCACTCACTTGGCATGTTGTTGCAGCAGCTGGCTGTGCTGCTGGACTGGGACTGGGACTGGGACTGGGACCGCTGGACTGGGCCGCCTCCTCCATTTTGCGCCGCGCGTCCTCCTGTTCCTTTATCTCTTTGGCCTGGCGTCGCGCCCGCTCCTCTTCGGCCTTCTGCCTGTCTTCCTGCTCCTTCTGCTTGGCGATGTTCTCAAAGCGCGCCTTGATGCTTCCCGCGCTGCTGCTGGCTGAGGAGGGGAACGAGTGCACGCAGGTAGTGATGTGGATCTCTGTGCAGAAGCATGGCCTTTGAAGCACACAGCCTAAGTTAAACTCTTACCAGCTTCAACGGGTCGGGTCTTCTGGTAAGAAGAACTTGGTTTCTCCACCTCTTCAAACGTCCCTGCACTCTGCAGGTCACATGGAAACATTTGTAATTGGGGTTTTATGTTTTATATTAACCTCTGACCACTAGATCACCAGACACGCACCCTCACCTGCCCCTTAGTAGACATACCCATTCAACTGCTTATTGCTGTCAATCCCATGGCAGAATCTCAATGCATTTAGGCAGACACATGGTCAAAGTGACCGCCAGCATAGGAAGAAAGTTGATTTAAAGGAGACATGCCATTTCATATTTCAGAAAATCTTATGTCATATGTCCAAAGCGAACTTTTGCAAAGTTGCGCAACATGAGCTACATGGGTCTGTCAATAACCCACCAGGATTTTGCGTGCTTTTCAGTCTCCCTGAACACGAGGTAACGAGATCTCGCGCCAAACAAAAAAAAACCTCTCAGCCGCAAACCCACTGTTTATTTTTGACTATTCTGAAGTCTGCAGCTGTTTCAAGGAGAATGGAACCCAACGAGAAAGTACTGGAACGGGGGATGGTCGATGGGGTGCAGGCTTTACTTTTCTTCGCAGATGATGACATCCAGCCAGAGCTTGAATCCAAAACGTCATGTGAAAATCGAGGCATTGATGAACATTAAACAACACCATGACGCAGGTTTGCAAGAGGCCAGGTTTGCTAGAAGCTAAAATAGGATAACAAAAGGATAATAGACCGCAGCATCTGGAAATAGATGTTTCGGTGGTGCAACCAGCTGGATGCGGTGCTCAAGATCAGATGGTCACAATGGCCCAAAAGACAATGGGCCTTTACTTCCTCCTGTCCACACAGCCATGCAGTCTCCTTAACAGGCCCTTTTATGGGCATTGATGGGGCGGTTGCCTATGCTAATCCTATGTTAATAAGACTCAACTTAAGAAGGAATGGCATTCATCAAGAAAGAACACAGCTGCGAACATTTCTGAGGCTTACGAACGCGTTGATGAAACTGACGTAGGGTTTTCTTAAGAAACTTCTTAAGAACAACTTACGAAAGAATCTAAGAAGATTCTTAAGAAGATATTGGTGAATGAGGCCCAATGGGCCCAAATTCATGAATGCCACAGTCTTCGTAAAATCTTCGCAGGTGGGACTTAACAAATTTGTTTGTAAAAACAGTTCGTGAATGAGGCCCCTCAGCCATCACCTGCAAAGCTATACATTGATGAAGAAACTTCTCTAGCTCTACCTTTCAGCTTGTTGATAACTATATACTATATAGTTTTTTATCCAGGCCTTTTCAAAACCAAATGGGGTTTACATTTTCACCTCCATTTGAGTGGGAAGAGGCCAACTGTCTGAGTGGATGATCACTGAAAAATCAGCTCTCTTTTTTCCACTTCTCCCAGCCACACTGCACACAGTAGGACATTTGTTTTCCTGTTTGGTAATTTTTTGCTCCTTCATTTGATGTGTGCCAAAAACCTGTGCGCCTTATCAAAATCAAACAACGGATCTCGGAATCACACCAACACACAGCCTTCTCTCCATAAGAAATTTAAATGTACACTTTACCTGCAACTGTGGCCTCAATATAGTATAGTACAGATACCAAATCGCATCAGGGCATTCCCGAGACTGTCACCTTTGTGGTGAAGAGTTTAGAAGGTGGTGGGAGTTTGACATACAAACTTCATTTCAACTGTAATAAACACAGGGGCCAAGGCCCGACCAGGAACCAAATACCCCATGGGGGTGAGGGAGAGAGAGAGACAGAGAGAGAGACAGAGAGAGAGAGAGAGAGAGAGAGAGAGAGAGAGAGAGAGAGAGATGCACAGGCATGCTGCCATGTTACTGATAAATCATACCCTCAAATAATGTGACAATGACACATTGGTATATTTGAGGAGGCTGCAGCGCCACTGAGCAAGGGGAACCTTGGTCTGCCTATGCGGAATGTTCCACTTCCAATCAGAGGAGAGCAAGTCAGAACAGAGCGTTCTGGAAAATCTGGATTTTCCTTGACATCAGTTTGAGACAACTAAGGGGTCTCTGGAGCTAAAAGTTAAGCAGAACTACTCTGTAGGTGTTCAAAATTGCATCAATGGTAAGCAAAAAAACTCAGAGTCTCAAACTCTGAGTCTGGTGACTCAAAGGCACCAGATCTCGATCGACCACGACACTGGATGTGTTGGAACAGGACTTTTGCCTTCTGCCAAATCTGCAATTGTGATACTGTCATCCCAATGTAGACCATAATCTTTGAGAAATGTTTCTCTTGATGGTGCAGGGGTGAAGAAGGATGAGCAATGGCTGTAACTTTTCACCCTCGTCATCCTCAACACACCCAAATACTTTCCATACTGGCAATGACCAGACAATAGTCACGCTGCATGAGGTAAACTGTGAGGCTCCCCTGTCCACCACATGGATTCGCCCATGTTCATTAATTTCATTAAGCTCTAATATCTTATTAATCATGGAATTATTTGCAAATATACAGTTCTAAAAGCAAACAAGGGTAGAATCCAGTACTAGGATGGTGTACCAAATAAAATGGAGGGTGAATGTGTTATGCAGTTGTAGATGAATGGACAACCAAATAAATTTTTTTACCTTGTCCATACGGTCATTCTGGACTCCAAATTTCCCTCCAAATCCTTTGGAATAATCTGATGACATAGAAGGAATCATTAGTTTCACATTCAACAACAGTCAATGCCATCAAAACCTTCACGAGCACAACAACGTCTGAGCCTCTTCATCAGTCTTGCTGTCCATGAAAAGGCAGATCCTTATCAGAGACTACCGTGGTATTCTGAGACTAAGATCAAGCAGACAGGAACTGAGGGAGGACAAGCTCAAGCTCTCCTAAAGAGAAACATACTAATTGGAAGAATCTACAATGAACCAGACAGAGGTCATCCATCCATCTTCTTCGTCACTCCAGCGTGTCCTGGGTCTGCCTCTGGGTCTCCTACCGGTGGGACATGCCAGGAACACCTCCCTAGGGAGGCGTCCAGGAGGCATCCGATGCAGATGCCTGAGCCACTTCAGCTGGCTCCTCTCGATGTGGAGCAGCGGCTCTACTCCGAGCTCCTCCCGGGTGACAGAGCTCCTCACCCTATCTCTAAGGGAGTGCCCCGCCACCCTGCGGAGGAAACCCATTTCGGCCGCTTGTATCCGGGATCTCGTTCTTTCGGTCATGACCATAGGTGAGGGTAGGAACGTAGATCGACCGGTAAATTGAGAGCTTTGCCTTTTGGCTCAGCTCTTTCTTCGCCACGACGGACCGATACAGTGACTGCATTACTGGAGCCGCTGCACCGGTCCGTCTGTCGATCTCTCGCTCCATCCTTCCCTCACTCGTGAACAAGACCCCAAGATACTTGAACTCCTCCACCTGAGGCAGGGGCTCTCCACCGACCCGGAGGGGGCAAGCCATCTTTCTCCAGTCGAGAACCATGGCCTCGGACTTGGAGGTGCTGATTCTCATCCCAGCTGCTTCATATTCGGCTTCAAACCGCCCCAGTGCGTGCTGGAGGTCCTGGTTCTAGGGAGCCAATAAGACAACATCATCTGCAAAGAGCAGAGATGAAATCCCATGACTCCCGAACCGGACCATCTCTGGCCCCCTGCTGCGCCTAGAAATTCTGTCCATAAAGGTAATGAACAGAACCGGTGACAAAGGGCAGCCCTGTCGGAGGCCTACATGCACTGGGAACAGGCCTGACTTACTGCCGGCCATGCGAACCGAGCTCCTGCACCGGTCATGCAGTGACAGCACGGCCCTCAGTAGAGGGCCCTGGACCCCGTACTCCCAGAGTACCCCCCACAGAACACCACGAGGGACATGATCGAAAGCTTTCTCCAGTTGGGCAAACTGGGAGTTGGGCAAACTCCCATAAACCCTCGAGCACCATGTGGAGGGTATAGAACTGGCACAGTGTTCCACGGCCGGGATGAAAACCGCATTAAGACGGAGGTCAGCTGGGGGTCAAACAGCTTAACGCCCGTGCAAACTTCAGCCGTTAGTCTGCAAAGCAACGCCACCAAAGGGCTGCTTCACGGCCCGTTTTGTGCAGCCCAAAATGTGAGACCTTGTGGCTTTGGTCACTTCGGTCGCGCATGTGCTCTGTCTAACTTGCCACACCAGTAGGTGGAGTCTAGAGTCCGGGGCTCAAGGTTCTCTGTTCTGGAGTATTTGTTCAAATTACAGAACACAGAAGCCAAACCAATTCATTTTTAATGGTAAATCAAACAGATATCAGAAGACAAACTCGCATTTTTCTGAAGAAAGTAATACAAGTTATTATGAATTTGCTGTTCTGCTTTATAGCACTGGTTTCAAAGCCTAATCTTAACAGCCTTATCTGACCAGTTTAATGATGCAGAAGCAGCACCGTCAATCAAGCAAGCCAGTGTGAATCTGGGGGTCTCACTTCTTCGAACCTTAACTGAACTGTACATTGAGGAAGCTATTAACTTTTGAGAGACCACGATTCAAGCAGCAGTTAACTCCCATCAGAGGTAAAAAGGAATAGGAGCTTTCAATGGACCAGTATCTAAATTTGATGTGTAACCACACAAACATTCATCTGTCATCCCATTTACAACCACCATTTGAAACATTATGATGTATTGAGACAAGAAAACCAGTTACTAACTTATTCAAACCCTAGCTGAGGGAGACAAGTATCTGATATAAGATTTTGCTTCTATCAGAAATAACATGCGGCACCTCCAAAGTCAAAACAAAGTAAGGACTCAAAAACACAGCAGTACCTTTCTGCGACTCATGGAGCTGAAGCTTCTCCTGGTGGTCCCATCCCAGGGCCGACTTGTCCTGTCTGTCTGTCTGCACACCAAACTTGCCTCCGAAGCCTTTCACATAGTCTGCAGAGACAAAGAGCTTAAAATATTGCTTAAAATCAAAGATCATACTCTGCTCTGCACAAAGATCACGAGAAATGATCAAAGTAAATTTTAGAGCTGCTACAAACAATACAGTGTGCAGTCAATAACAGCTATGCTTGAAAATTCTCTCTAGTGGCTGCAGGCCTGCAAAGAAATTGACCAATGACAATCGTACAGTTAGCATGGGACTTTCTCATTCCTTGCTATGGGCGTGTCAAAGAGAAGGACAGACTGTGCAGTGCATGGACACATGGACGGACGGACAGACGGACGGACGCACACACGCGCATGCACACGCGCACGCGCACGCGCACGCACACGCACACGCACACGCACACACACACCTTTCTGGGACTCGTGTTGCTCTGTTTTTCCCTGGTACTCAAAACCCACAGCACTCTTGTCCACCTTGTCAGTTTCAACACCAAACTTGCCGCCAAAGCCTTTGGCATAATCTGTGCAGGGGGAGTAGATATGGACATAGATATGGACAAAACTTAAAATCTGAGAGAGAAGACAGTACAGTTTTAAATAGACATCATTTCAAATCGGGTGAAGTGACAGTGTCTCCAAAAACACTGTGAGGCAGCAGTTTTGGTGTCTTATGAGAGAACACTGTGATGGGGTCTCAAGCAAACATCATATGTGACAGAAGGGGAAAAAAAGGTCCTGACAAGACAGGATGTAATGGAGGCCTTAAGTGTGTGAGAGTGGGGGTATGTATGAGTCACATTTCCCTACATTCCTTTGTGTTAATGGGTATGCTGATTGGCAGCTCATCCAAACAAACCTTTCTGGGACTCGTGTTTCTCAGTTTTGCCCTGGTAATCGAAGCCCACTGCACTCTGGTCGACTCGATCTGCCTGCACGCCATATCGTCCTCCAAACCCAGTGGAGTAGTCTACACAGAAAAGCAGTGAGAATTAGAGTCATAAAGTAGTCTTGATTCCAAAATGGTTGATTCCCATTAGCATTGGAATAAGGCACAGACAACCCTATAGATCTTGTCCCCAATGCCGGGACGAAACACACACAATCTAAATGGGATGTAGATTTTGAATCCTTGAGAGTACAGGCAAAAGCTTTGTATCTAAACTTTATTTATAAAGAGAAGTTGAATCTACTGTAAAAACCAGGGCCAGTATAATAAAGAATAAGCCAGAATAAAGATTGGTTACCGGTGGTAACAGAACCAGCACCACTTTGCTCTATTCCTGTGTGCATTTTCATGAATTGAAACTTTGTGAAAAGAGGACCTGTCCTTGCAAAAGAGAACGTTTGGTCACCCTACTGAAAAACCGTACTTGATCCATGGCATTTCAATCTTTTTGAAGCAGCGTCTATGGTGGTCAATATAGACCAAACTACTTCTTCATGGCAAAAAGAACTTCCTCATTGCCAACAGGGTTGTGCATGCTGAACTCCACCTACTGGTGTGGTGTCCACCTACACTGCGCACCTTAAGGGACAACAGACCTCGTTGAAGTGCGTCTTTTTTAACACAAGATGAAAGTAAAAAACAATTTTAAAATGAGCAGAATAAAGATCATTACAGAAATACTAGAACTATATGTTTTCTCATCTTTTGGCACAAAACATTACAGAACCCAAAAGAGCAGCCGCAGAAATAGGCAGCTGATTCACAATGCATTGCAAAAGAGTATATCCTGGTCTTGACTGCAACTAGTATTGAGTTGGTGAAGCAATGTACCCTTGCCTGCATATTCATTTGTTTGTGAAACTGCAGTAAAAGGGACGTAGTTGTATACTGAAAAACACTAAATAAAGTCTAACCTATTTCCAGTACAAATGTGATTTATACCCACAGGCTCCAAACAAGTTTGAGTATTCACTTTATATTGTGGTCATGTCAGAAGCAGAGGCTGGCAGCAAAAATACAGTTACCCCCTCCCTCTCTCCTTTCTATATGCCCAGGCATGTCATGCTGCATACTGGGAGAAACATAATTTGTGGCCCAGGAGGGGAGCACTCTTGTTATCCCGCATGCTTCTTCTTAATCTTCATCTTAATGCTTCATTTTGATGCTCCCATAATGGAGCACCATTGTTATCCTGCACGTTTCTTCTTCTATTATCATTCCTCTTCTGTGTCTGTCCGAAAGTGTTGGCAGGCTGTCAGAATTTGAACTGATTGCTAGAGATGTACCAATACCCTTGGCTAATTCCAATTATCCATGATGTCAAATTTTCTTTACTTAATAAAAGAAATGCTATCACATGCTATCGTGAGATGTGAAACCCTAATGATGATAAAATAGAATAACTAATACCCTAATATAACCTGGGCTGTAAATAGAATTCCTTTATGAATCTGACAATTAACTTAATCACTTTTATTAACTGATTTGCTGAATTTGCATATTTCCTGTAAATAGCAGCAGATAGGAAGTGGTGTGAGGCAACCACAAGGTGTGCCTCATCTCTGATAGGGTGATTACATGAAAACTGAGTTGAATGCATTCCTTTTGCTTTCTCGGAATACATTTGAATACATTTTAAACTCTTTAATAATCAGCCAATCACATGGCGGCAACTCAGTGCATTTAGGCATGTAGACATGGTCAAGACAATCTCCTGCAGATCAAACCAAGCATCAGTATGGGGAAGAAAGGTGATTTGAGTGACTTTGAACCTGGCATGGTTGTTGGTGCCAGAAGGGCTGGTCTGAGTATTTCAGAAACTGCTGATCTACTGGGATTTTCACGCACAACCATCTCTAGGGTTTACAGAGAATGGTCCGAAAAAGAACAAATATCCAGTGAGCGGCAGTTCTGTGGGCGGAAATGCCTTGTTGATGCCAGAGGTCAGAGGAGAATGGCCAGACTGGTTCGAGCTGATAGAAAGGCAACAGTGACTCAAATAACCACCCGTTACAACCAAAGTAGGCAGAAGAGAAGATCTTTGAACGCACAGTACGTCGAACTTTGAGGCAGATGGGCTACAGCAGCAGAAGAGCACGCCGGGTGCCACTCCTTTCAGCTAAGAACAGGAAACTGAGGCTACAATTTGCACAAGCTCATCCAAATTGGACAATAGAAGATTGGAAAAATGTTGCCTGGTCTGATGAGTCTCGATTTCTGCTGCGCCATTCAGATGGTAGGGTCAGAATTTGGCATCAACAACATGAAAGCATGGATCTATCCTGCCTTATATCAACGGTTCAGGCTGGTGGTGGTGGTGTAATGGTGTGGGGAATATTTTCTTGGCACTCTTTGGGCCCCTTGGTACCAATTGAGCATCGTTGCAATGCCACAGCCTACCTGAGTATTGTTGCTGACCATGTCCATCCCTTTATGACCACAATGTACCCAACTTCTGATGGCTACTTTCAGCAGGATAATGCGCCATGTCATAAAGCTGGAATCATCTCAGACTGGCAACACTAATTTCACCAGCCACAACCCTCAACATGTCACTGCCTTCATTTCATTGACCACTATCTACGAAGAGACTTCATGTGACCCACACATATATGGAACATGGAACATGCAAACTCCATACAGAGATGGGTCCTAAGCAGTCAAAAAGCAGACTGGTTTTTAGCTGATTGAACCTACTCGAAATCAACATTGTTATCGTTTTGGTAGAAAAAAGGCAACAGAGGAGCAACAGTGAGAGTTCATGAACATGTAGCCTGAAAAAAATAGCCTGAAAAAGTGTGCAGTGTTTGAAGAACTGGCACTGGCACGGTCGACAAAAATAGACGACCTCACAACTTCAGTAAATACAATGTGCTGATGCACACAGAATAATAAAACTTCATAGTGCAACCAAATTGCTCTGTACTGTAGAATTTAGAGTTGCAAGAGTTAAGCATAGCTCCCATGAAAAAGAACACCAGCTAAATCTCTGATGTTCAACATTACCTTTCTGCGAGGCATGCTTCTCTGTCTTCCCGGTGTACTCGAAGCCAACTGCTGACTGGACAGAGAGGACAACAGGTCAAGATTATTCAATGGCAACCCTTCGTTGTTGGCTGTGGTGAGAGCTGGACAATAACAGGAAATACCTGGTCAACACGGTCAGCTTGCACTCCAAACTTCCCTCCGAAACCCTTCGAGGTGTCCGTCTGAGAGCAATGCTTGGACAACTTGCTTTGGTAGTCATGGCCCACAGCAGACTGTCAAGATACAAACACGCAAGGCAGTGGCATGTAGCTTTTTGTAGCAATAGTCTCAATATTCACCACTTAATTATTCTCCATGCATTTCCTCCATGTGTAGCGAGGATTTGTCTGGGAACTATGGTTTCCTCACAGGAAATGTGCATTAAGACAAAAAAATTTCTCTAGGTGAGTAAGAGAGTGAATTACCTGGGCAGGGTGTATTCCCTGCTTTCACCCTATATAAAATGAAGACAGGCGCCAGGAGGGCCCTGAGACACTAGTGGTATTAGGCGGCAAATATAATGGATAGCTGGTTGTCTTATTCTTCATGACTGGATTGTGGGGTTTACATTCTGTTGAGCATAACAGGATTAATGGCATACCCATATTACATAATACATTTGAAAATTCACAATTGTCGGGTTAATAAAGACATACTGTATTCGAGGCAAAGTTTCATTGTCATTTATGTTCGTAATAGTTTCCATTTTGATTTGGACATGACTCCGGTTATGCAATGTGAAACAGTTGACAACTGCCAAATGCTGCAAAATCTCTATGAGGGTGTCATACATTTTCATATAGTAATTTTGAATAAGGTGTTAATATGCTGGTTATCTGACTTTTACTCAACTACCAAGTCAACTACGAAGCACACTGATGTTGTGCACACTTACAAACTTCAACCATGTAAATTTAAAAACTGTGGTGAGCATTGGATGAAGTCACAAACATCAAACAGGTCTACAGGGCTTAACAGCTAACAACACAATGGCCAGTCTGAGCATGTTATTGTTTTTAAATCCCAGCATACTCCTGGTGGAAGAAAAATAATTCCTTAGGTCCAGAATTGCAGAAAATCATATAGTGGCTTGTGCGTGTGTGTGTGTGTGCGTGCGTGCGTGTGCGTGTATGAAAAGATTGATCATTGGATGTGCGAATTGATCTGTGGGAATTAAGATAAGAATCAATTTAAAATCGGCGGAATGATCTTCAGCCATATTCAACAATTCTTTCAATTGCATTCAGCACTCAGCATTCACACGCATTTTCTTCAGGAAATGCAAATTTTCTAGTTCTTGTTATTTTTATTCCGTCAATATTTTGGTCATCCGTATCTTCAGCATACGTTCAGCTGTTAAAACCATTCAACAACTCAAATGTTCAGCTCATTTAGCACATTATTGCTATCCTTTAACATTTTTTCAACAATTTTAACTTCCCATTGAAAAGAATTGAAACCCTCTTCAACCCCTCTAAAATTTCTTCAGCTTTAAAAATGTTCAGCTCCCACATACTTTCAGCTACACACTCCATTCAAACTTTAAACTATTCACAAGACTTTCAGCTATTCCCGAATGACTTTTCACTTGTGTTGTGTTTTATACTTTTTTCACAATCACAGTTTGAATCTCCATCTTTTTTCACCCCTCTTCCGATTTTACAATGGGTGTGTATTGTGCGGAATGTTGGGAGTTACAGTGGGTGATGTCATCGCTAGAGTGGAGGACGGCTGAAAAATCAGCTCTGGTTTTAGTCTTTTCACGCTGCTCCCAGCCACACCGTACGCAGCGGGCAAATTCTTTTTTCCACTTTTGTAGGAAAATTTGTACTGTCTCGTATGATGCCCGCCAAAAACCTGTGCGCCTCACAAAATTTAAATGGCGGGCCTCAGAGTGACCCCAACGCAGCCTCCTCTCTCCATGAGCCATAATGCATTTTTCGTCCCCCTCGATCCAACTTGAACTTTACACTTCTACTAGCGACCGCGGCCTCAATATTCATGGTAGAGACACCAAATCACACACAGACGTTCCCGAGACTCTCCCCTGCGTGGCGGTGTTCTTATATTTAAGATAGGACCACACGTTGTCTCCCTACAGTCGGTTGTTTAGCGCTCACGCACTTTTGGTGTTTCCCATAAGAATGAATGGGAAAAACTAAAATCAAATCACACCCTCAAACAAATATCAGCTACGTCGCCATACTTTGACTACTTTTTTAAAACCCACATTTTCTTTTTTTAATTCTGCAATTTTTATATATTGCACATTTGTGGATTACTTTTTATGGATTGTTTTGTATACTGTTGTAACATTATTTTGCTATTTGTGCTGTCTTTGTGTAATGCTACAATGTAAATTCCCAGTTTCTGATTAATAAAGTATCTATCTATCCATCCATCCATCCATCCATCTCATCCAGTAGCTTCTCCCCAATAAAGGTTAAAGAATATGACTCTTTTGACCAAACTAAACAGAAAAATAAAAATAAAACCAAAGCCTCCCTATTCCATTAAGCAGAGACAAACCTCCTGCAAAGGCTCAGAAAAGATACAGCCACCTCAAGTGTTTCAAAGAATATCTTCTCTCACTGGGTGCTGGAAGGACCATGCCCAACCAGTCATCAGAGCTGGCCCAAGGCATATGCGAAATATACGGTCACTTGGAGCCACCATGCAACTTGGGTGCCCTCTGAGAGCACCAAAAGTTCATGGTAAAATATATATTTTATATTTTTAATTTATTTATATTTTTCATTTAATAATACAGTAGTGATATTATTTAATTTATTTATTTAAAAGTATTTATTTATTTATTTATTTTATTTTCATTACAATTATTGTTATATAAAAAGACAATGTGAATCTCATAGTTGTGGGAGATTGAACATTTTGCACACCTTCGCACATCCGTTCTTATTTAAAAAACAAAAGAAATTAAACTGTTAATTTAACTTTTAAATGCAGTGTCTTGTCTGCTGATGTTACTTTCAAATAGTGAAATGAATATGGGACACGGGTACACCCCATGTAATACTTTTTTTTTTGAGTTCGCTACCCAAGTAAGGTTAAAAAAAAACAGCCAGAATGACACCGGTATGTTGTCCTACAAATTATGGTAATGATAGTGGAGATGTAACACATACAGTGTAGCCTATAGGATGATGAAACATCTGATGCTGATGTGGTGGAATTATACAGTTGTATGCAGTAAATCTTTTTCAGTTGAGGTTGGACTCTGCCAAGGCTGCTCTTTGTCACCAGTTCACCTCATAGTAGAAGAGCCAGGATTTCAGCCAGGATGAAAACCAGCACCTGTACATCTGAGGCAATGGTTCTCAACTAATTTAGAGTGGAGGAATTCTTCCCTCTAGTGAGGAGTTAAAATATCTCAGTTTTATTCACTTGTGAGGCAAAAATGAAACCGCAAATGGATGTGTGGCGTCTACAGTAATGCAATCCTAACGGTCCATGGTGGTAAAGAGAAATGAGCCACAAGGCAAAGCTCTTCATGTACCATTCTGTCTACATTTCAACCCTCACCTATGGTCATGAGCTCTAGGTAATGATCGAAAGGATAAGATCACAAGTATAAGTTGCAAGGCTGCTTATGTTTTCAAGGCTGCTATGGCTGAAATGGCTGAAGTTTTTTCCATGTTGGCCGGGCTCAGACACTCAAACAGTGCTAAATCATCACACTCACACTGCAATGACCAAATGGTGCATAAATGCATAGGAATGGATGCAGAATAAACCAGCATCAACAGGCTGGGTACTTGCAAAGTTCAACAATCAAACAAACTGAATTCCTTTCAAAGTACACTTGTATGTTTATCATGAGAACATCACAGGTTTTTAAGAAGTTAAGTGAAAATTGTGTGATCTCAGGTGGAATGTGAATATTCCCTGGTCCTTCAGACAGCAGACAGAGCATTTTTTGTCTTAAGTTTGTCACACAGACCCATTTAATATTTTAAAGATTTGGAAGCAAACCTCTCTCTCACCTTATCCATACGATCTTGCTGAACTCCAAATTTCCCTCCATATCCATGTGAGGCTTTGGGCATGTTCTCCAACTCCTTTTGCTTCAGGCTGGTATGCTCTGTTGACACTGTTTCACGCAGTTGGTGGATGCTGTGTCAATTAAGCACAAGATTGGGAGTTTTTATTTTCTGACACATTTTGCTCTGTATTAAATGTAAATGAAATAGGAAATAATAAAATGATCACTTACTCAATGTGCTCCTGGTGTCCCGAACCAGACACAGTCTTGGCACCCCAGCGCTGCTCCTTTTCTGACACGTCATTCTAGAGACAAATCAGTTTACAAATGAATGACTGGAAAAGCAGGACTTTAAATGGTGCAAAGACAACTTAACAGCAATTGTCCACATGTACCTCAAAGTCTGGATCAGTTTCCCAGTCATCCACCTCATCATTTACAGCCACACTGACTGACTGACCTGCTGCTGCCTTCCACATGTTCAGTACAACACACTCTGAAAGACAAACACACTTTATTTTAGACTTCACAAAGATTTTCAGGATGAAGGATTAAAGACGACTTGGCACTAAGGCTAAAGGCTGCAAGAATTTGTGCTATAACTAGAGTCGACATAGCTAATTACTGAACTTTGTGCTATAAAACGACATGCCCAATGAACTGATCGAGTTACTTGTTGCTGTCAACAGCATCCCCATTACAAGTGCTGAATGTGAGCACGGATTTTCTCAAATGAACCCGATATGCACTCCCAACCGTGGCTCACTGGTCATACCCACCACATTATCTCTGCAATACATAAATCTTGTAGGACCACCCCTGTCATGAGGTACGTGAGGTACGTGAGGTTCTGGGTGGCCAAGGGACACAGAACTACCAAGGACACATGCAGCAAAACCCAAAACAGGGAGGAGAAGGAAAATCCTGACGTGCTGGTGATGTGAAGTATTTTGAGCAACTAAATGGTGAGCATACTTTGCATTAATAGGCTGCCGTGCAAATCCTTAATTAAAAATGGAAGATTTTGTAAGCTCAGATTTTTTAAAAATGTTTTAAACATAGACCTGTTAAGTGCCTCCTGGTGAGAAGAGTTTCATGTGCAATGCAGAGCATAACTTAAATATTGGTTAATTATTGTCATAATAGCATTTATAATAGGGTCACAGCAAAACAAGTGGCCATTCACATGTTTTCTGTGCGTTCCGGGACCTTTCAAACGAGATGGACTCGTTAATAGGTCAGGAGTCAAACTGCTTGTGTCCAACATATCTTTTTGCCTGCGTCACAAATCCGTTCCCTTCACCAAAGACAAGATACAGGACAAGCCGAAACAGACAGGACATAAATGTCATCATGACGACGCACAACCCCCAGCTGAAGTGAGATCTAATCATGAGAGACGTCACGGTGAACAAGAAGCGGATTCTCCACCTTCAACACCAAAAAGTGTCTGTGATGATCCACTTTCTACACCCCCCAAAACCCCAGACAGTTCACCATCCACTGTGGACACACTGTCACCCTCGTCCTCTCTCGGAGTTCACTGACCAAATGACCAGGCTGGTCATCGCTGGAAAACAACTTACCCCCTGCCCTACTGCAGTTTCCACTCAGGGATAAGAATTCGACACACTTAAATCTCTCTTGTTCTGACTGCTGATGCTCTAAAGACGTCACTCCAAACTATTCCCAGCAAAAGTCGGGTCCCAGGGTACTGTAAGTTTCATCGGTTCATGTTATGAAAAGAATGTTGTCATGTTGGTAAAAGAAGAAAAATTTAAATTACCAAGGAACAAGTTGATGTCAAATCTAACATTCATTCCATGTCAGCAGCAGTCAGTCAATATAGATACTGTTTCTAACATATCAAACGCAGCAGTACTGAATGTCAGGTCTTTATCAGACAAATCATACTTAATTAATGATTACATTGTACAGCACAACCTTGACTTTATGTTCTTAACTGGAACTTTTCTAGGTCAAGTTAACAGTGCAGCAGTTCTTATTTAATCAGCACCTCCCAACTACAGTTTCATAAGTGAGTGGATAGGAAAGGAGGTGAGGTGCCATTTTGTTTTATGAAACTTTCCAATGACTTTCCACATGACTACAGTCCACTACTGTCGTTGAATGTGTGTATCCAACAGGTCAAACAGTGGACGGCCCAGAATCTTCTCCAGCTCAATGAAGAAAAGACATAAGTCATTGTTTTTGGTTGTAGCTCATCCAGAATGCTGCTGCCGGAGTCCTGACCAATAGCAAGAAAATGGACCATATCACACCAGTCCTTAAATGCCTGCACTGGCTTCCTGTGTGTCAAAGGATCCAGTTTAAAATCCTGTTACTGGTCTACAAGTCACTGGATGGTCTTGGGCCTGAATATATGTCAGAGCTACTGATTGGGTATGAAGCATCCAGACCCTTCAGATCATCAGGGACAGGTCTACTTATTGTTCCTCGAGTCAGAACAAAGCAGGGTGAAGCTGCATGGTTGGTTGGGGGGCTGGGGGGAGGGGGTTGTTTGGGGACATTTCTAACCATTAACAGGGCGAATCAGGTACTGTCCCCAGGGATGTCTGGTCACCCTAGTGTAGTGACACCACTGTAGCTACAGCTATACCCAAGCTATAGATCCACGAACTTGGATCCAGTCAGCCTGAGGTACCACTCAATCAGCTGTCATCCAGATGGAGCTCCTAGTTGACAGCTCCTGAACCTCCAGCAGCTCAGTGCATCCCTGGACGTCACAAACCCAGAGTGGGTGGAGCAATGAGTGCTGTTTTTTTTCAAGTGTCAAACAACGCATCAAACGCGAATAAGGCTATTTTCACAAAAATGGTAAGGCGGCATGAATTGACCCTCTGCCGCCTTTCGGTTTAAACATAGCTTTACAGCTCCAGTAAAATAAGATAGCTAGTCAACATCCATTCAACCTTGCTAATGAGCAATGTCAACAATGTCATCAGACATTGTCATCATTATCTTAAATCAGTTCACAAGGTTTTTGCTCTCACATTGTGCACCTTAAGCATAAACTACGCTGAATTCGCACCTTGGACCCATTCGGTGCCAGAAATGATGACATCTCATTCAGTTAACTAACAAAAACGTAGAGGGTAACATTCTGTCAATGATGTGAGTAATATACCATCCATCCATAACAGTAACTGATATCCAGTTTTATAAATATGAGCGTATTAGCCAGCTACATATTGCTGCAGTGTTGCTAGCCTTGCCCTGCAGCAGACCTGTATATGTTGCTACTCAGTGGTAGCATCTGCCATCCTGTACGGTGTGGTCTGGTGGAAAAGCAGCATCACAGAGAGGGAGAAGAAGAAGCTGGACAAGATCATCAAGAAGTACAGCTCAGGAAGTAATGCAGGAAGTAGGGGACAAAAGGATCCACGCTAAAGTCAGATCCATGCTGGTCCATGAGTAATATAATTTACACATTATTTACAAATTATACATATTTTTTTAAGTAATGGGCTACTGCGCACAAAAAAAGTTAGTTTGAAGCCCTCACTAAATATTAAGAACAGACATTTTTTGGTATGGGCAAGTTTTTCACAGCACTGAATACATTTATATATGGATTTTACTTCTACCAAATATTTAGAACAAATATATTTTGAGTTACACAAACATTGATTTAATTAATTTTTCTTTATCTTTTTTGTTTATCCTTCTTTATTCTGTTTTTCAAGGAATCCAAAAGAACTGAAGGAATCGCAAAGCAAAATCTGAATCAGAATTAAAACATTTCAATCAACATGCAACCCTAGTCATGTGAAGGAACATCAGATACAACATCAGAACATAAGGGGTAAGAGGGCAAAAGAAGAACATCCTTCAGAGGAGGCATCTGAAAGCTGACTTTGCCATAGCCTAATGCCATTGTGAAAGAAAGTAATAAAAAGATTTGTGTTCCTGGGTACACACCATGTAATAACAGGCTCATCCAGAGGCAGCCAGTTTTAGGGGAACACATCACACCTATCTTTGGCCTCCTCTCAAGTTTCTTTGAAGAATATATTCATCATAGCAGCAACAAGTGGTAAGTGCAGTTGACTATAAATACTTAGTTCATAGTCTGATTTTAAAGCCACCAGATATACTAAACCAGAAAAAACCCATATTTATTTGAAATACATGACAAGTATGATCAATTCTATGTTTATATCCATGATACAATTTATATTGAATGTTATGTGGAATGGTATCATAGCCTTATCAACATAATATTATTGCATAATTATCATTTGACAGACATACAGCACAGTGCAATCAAGAAAAGTCCAGCAGATTGGAAAATCCCATTGACCAATGATTGATGGGGCTCAGTTAGGATAAAAAGGTCAAGGAGGCCAAATTACAAGGGCTAGCATACAGAAGCACTTATTATGTTTACATATTAAATTAAATGAAGTTAATCAGTATTTTGGTGCAAAATAGATTAAATGTGAATATTTTCTTATCTAGCCGATTTATGTTGCAGCCCTAAATTTACTGTTTTGACCACTAAAATTTAGTTAATAATTATTATAATTACTTCTCGACGAGTATGCATTTTGCATTTTAGAAGAAAAAATGGTCAGCAATACTTCGGAAAAGTAGGCCAAGACCTGAAGTTGTTTCTTTAATTAAGCCTATTCCTTGTCCTAACACCGTATCCCCCACTAAATGAACACAACCGCTGTAACGACTGCTGACTCAGCACAGGGTGAGCTCGGTTCCGTACTAGACCAGGAAGTCCCAACTTCCTAGCATCTCGACCAGCAACCACACCCATTACTTGCGAACCCCCATCCCCCCATATCCACATATTCCACTGAAAACTGTTACTGTGCATTAGGTCGTGAACCTCAAGCGAACTTTAGGGGAACGTAACAGAGCTCCGGTCATCGGAGGCCGGGACACAGTTAGAAACTGTCATGTTTTCTCCATGAGATGGAGTTACTGCGACACGTATTACTGTCCGCGCATCGTCATCTGTCGTCAACGATAAAGGAAAGAATGGCTGTGGACAGAGGGGAAATGAACCGCCATCATCATTCATCTGGTTTATGGAGTTATATGTAGTCCTAACAGTGAACCAGGGAAACCCTGGTATTTCCTGCTCGCGTTTTCCATGTTGCCTCACTGGCTAATGCTAACGCACCTTCTGGAGCGTTAGGGCTCTGTTGGGACTCTTCAGGTATTTTTTCCCTTCCGGCCACTCACCTGGTCCTTTGGGTAGCTCGGACACTGGCTAAACGGACTGGACGCTCTCAGATGGAGTTGGCGGCTGCTCTCTGATGTGAGAGACCGATGGTTTTTCTAAATCCCACCGCTTCACTTCCGCCTTTCCCAGTATTCCCTGCTCGACCGTCGTTGACGTCATTGGTGTGTGGAATGTGCAGTTTTAACTTAATGGATATTTAATATTTTTCCCTGCCATTACTTTTCTGATCTATTGGGTAGAATTACACCACTCTACAAGAATGTATAGTATATACATACAAATACGTAATAAAGATGCATGTGTATAAGGTATTTATCATTTGGAATTTCCTTTGATCTTACACAGTGTTTCCCACAGAGAATTGGTTAGTCAAGGTGGTGACCGGGTGGGCGGGTGGCTTCACGTGTCCTTCCCACGACGACAACAGGTATGTTTTCCAGTTGTTGGATGATTAGCTTCTCCCGATAAAAAATAATGTCCGGCGCGTAGCACAGCAGATGATAAGATGATGCAGTAATATATTTTGCCACCAGATGTCGCTATTCAACCTCATCATACAGCCACATTTGAGCTACGGTCTATGCATCGCGGATGTATTATAAGTAACTGGACACCGGACCAAAACATGGCGGCCCATTCATTCCTATGTAACCCATGGACGTTTTATACAACCTGCATAAGGCGCCACCTCTCTGCAGGCGAGCCGATTTCACCCAGTGGCCAACCCTGATATTGCAACAGAAATCCCATTGGGCCCAAAAAGCATTTTCCCTATAGACGGCAATAGTAAAAGAGACAGCTGTAAAAATGTTGACAGGACGTCCTCAGCTGTAGACACAGCTAATTACTGATCTTTGTGTTGCATATTTTTAAATCATGAATTTAAGGTTTTATGTATCAAACAAATTTTAAATGACAGAAAAGTCACTAAAAGGTTTCACAGCACAGCGTGACGTCATAGCAGTTCACATGAACTCTCAAAGTGCATGCGCGTTGTCTCGCTGCACTTTCTCCCTGTGTTTCTCCCGAACGCGGATTGGTTCCCGCCATGGACTGTTTCACTTAATTGCCAGAGGCCTATGCCATTCCAGATCAGGAGCCCAGGACTGTGCTCTGATTGAAGGCATGTTCGCCAGGTTTGGAGCTGCAGAGGTGACCAAGGAAGAAACTTCGAGTTTTCTGCTATGTGTGAGTGCCTGGACATGCTGAAGACTCAAACGACTCTTTTACATCCGCAGAGTGGATTCGTGGACTCGTCGAACAATTCAACTTCTCACTGCAGTGCATCAATGTGACTGGGATATGCACGTTCCTGTCGTTCAATTGGCCTACAGATCACCGGTGCATGGCTCCACTTCATGCCAATGTGTTCTCATGACTAATTTGTATGGAAAAGTACGTAATCTAGAGACCAGAATTTTGTGTGTTTTCATATGAATTTCTAGTGATACGGGTGCGCATGCGCACACTACGCCCCGTACCCAGAAACACAATTGATACCTCGCATAAATAAAGCATAAAATAAAGCAGAAGATTCCGGTGGAAATCGGGTATTTCAACGTAGTTTTCAATTGATAGGTGTTACTGTGCCTTATTTCCTCTTGCAATTTTGCGGCAAGATATACGTATTCGCGGACCACAGGCGTTACTCCTATTTGTCACTGGTTATGTGGTAGCCAGGTTAATGTATCCTGGTCTGCTCTGGGCATCTAACCGCAGACAGAGACAGGATCGCCACTTAACTAATGTAGTGTCCGAGATTTATGGCTTTTAGAACTGCACTTATGACTGACAGTAACTCAGGAACCGACACTGTATCGGTGTCCGCTCAACCGTTTATTACACGCTTTTTCTCTCTGACACAACACCAACTCCCAGCAGCCACCGCGCCGCACTTTTTTATGATGTCATAGCTGCGCCACACATGACAAGACGACTATGCAGTGTCCAATCTCACACAAGTATGAATAAATGTTTATGATTAATAACGTACAGTGTCACATTAAATAAACATATATTTCAAGGTTATACATATTTCTTTTAATATTTACCGGAAAGACGTTTTCTTGACCCTGATGAAAAGCCTTACCAGGAAATGAACTACATTGCAATTGCATTTACAATATACACTCATGTGCTCTGCCATTTCTTTTGTAGCTTTTTATGTGCCTGAGTCGTGGGGGGGGGGGACTTCTCCTTGAAGTTTCCTCCTGGTTTTTGACCATGTTGCTTGTCAGAAGGTCTTGTATTAGGATCCGTTGCCTTAATGTTGATAGCACCTTCCTAGAGCAATTTTGCTTCCCCAAGGATCTATGGCAGCTGGGCTCAGGAGGTGTGTGTTTTTCTTACTAAATGAACATATGTCATGGTTATACGTCCATCATGATGGATTCCTTAAGGCTGATGTCCGTGCACGGGTTGATTTGTCCAGTTTTTTTTTTATCAACATTTTTCAGTATGATTTGCTTAGAATTTTTCACCCTAGGCTTTCATGATTTTTCGAAGTCATAATCCATATAATGTAAATTATATTGGTCTGTAATAACCAGCATTGAGCGCACAGGTCACATGGGCACTGTGACAAAAAATTTGTAGGAAATACTACAAAATTTGGAGGTCCGGAGATTACGTATTTTTTGTACGAAAACTGAGTGAGAACAGGTTGCTTCATGCATACCTGCCCTGCTCATGTTGGGTTGAGCACTGTGGATCGAGTCACTCCGTCGGCCTGCCACCCCTGCCTGCCACTCCTCCGGGTTCTGGTGTCGAGCGCATGGGGTGGGGCTCGTGCCCTGGCTGCCTGGCCGACTTCCCTGCAGTGCTCATGACTGGGCCGGGGACACCCAGCCCGGCAGCCCACCTGGTTCTGCGGGGTTGTGGGCTCCATGGTGCCCTGGCCTCCTGGCTCACTGCTGCCTCACTGTGTGAGAGGCACATAAGGTACCTCATCCATCTGCTGCACACACTCGCACGCACACACACACACACACACACACACACACACACACACACACATATACGCACCCACACACATAAACGCAAACACAACATTGTGTCGCAATGTTATGTTAGGTTGAGTGTTGTCATTGCTTGACATTGTCATTGATTGTGGTACCATCCATTACGCTACAGAGCCATCGCAGCTCATGGCTGTCTACTGTTGCTTCTGTCCCTCTCTTTTCCCCTCTCCTCTCCACAGCTGCTGAGCCACTACAGCTACTGGCAACAGTGAGAATGGGAACAACAATTTCTGTTGCTCTCACTCCCACTCTTGCTACTACAAAAGGAACTAAGCTGTTGCCCAACGTGACTGCAGCTCCTCCTGCTGTAATCTCTGTTGTGTTGCCGTCTATTGACTGTCATTGTTTGTTTTTCTTGGATCTTTTGTCTCCTTTTATCTCTTCTCTCTTACTTGCTCTCCTTTCTTCTTCGTCTTTCCTACGCACCCCTTCTCCCTCCCCGGTGTTGTGTCTCTAGGCCGGAAACAGGTGGATCCAGTGGGCAGAAAACAGACTAGGAAAAAGTGCTTTTTTTCAAAAACAAAAGTTTATTAAGGAACTCGAACAGAGTGGTGAACCTCTAAAAGAGGACACAAAAGTCACAGCAAATGCTGGAAAAGGGAAAAAAAAATCACCACACATTTTATGTATTTGTTTTCTTTTGTTTTACCTCACAGTGTATTTTGGTGACATTTTGGTGACAAAATAAAGCACTATTTTATGACACTTGAACCTTGCATTCTGCCTCTTAAAATCCTTCCCTCTGGCCAGGCTTCCAACATCTTGTACATCAGAAAGCCGAGTAGTAGATGTTATGTTGGCTAACAGAGGCAGATGCGCTTGATCCAACATAAGAAGCGGTTTCATTTCAAAACAAACTTAAAGTGCTCGTTTAGTAAACAAAAATTATCCCAAAATAGCCAGGTAATCACACTAAGAGGGACAAGGGAAAAACACACTAATGGTTATGACTATGAATCCTTATCACAACCAAAAAAACAGAACTAAAAGAAATAGCTAAGCAGCATCCTAATGAAATGAGTCAGAGCACACAGGTACATCAACATCACACAGCTGCAGCAGCTTACTGGGACAGCCAAAACTTGGCAGTAGAAAGGAATGACTTTGCTGCCTCAAAGAAATGCTGACATTCCCGAGTCCATATACACATAGGGGACTTTCAGACTCTACAGAGTAAAGTGAGAGGACACAACCACAACACAAGTTCCTGCAGAAACAGCAATCACAGCAGTCAGGCCCAAGAACCTGTGACGCTCTCGCCTAGTGGTGAGAACATGGTATTTAAGTGTTGCTGTAATTTTGGCATCCACTTTGAATCATCCACTGGGCATCCACTGGGTGAATCATCATGATCAACCTGTTTAGATAGGCACCAGTGGTGTTGCTCACATTTAACTAGGTTTAAGGTCAGATTTACATCTGCCAGCTGCTGAAATGCCATTTTACAAGTGACAATGTGATCTGCCCACTCACAGGAATAGACCACCACGACATCCAGGTATACACTGCAGTAACATCATCCAAACCAAAAGCTATTGAAAGATGGCTGGAGCGTTTTTTTTAAAACCAAACAGCATCACAGTGTACTGTATAAAGTAGTCAGGTGTCACAAATGCCAAAGAATTTGAAGCTCTTGGAATAAGAGGAACCTGCTCGTGCTCCTTCAAAAGGTCCAGCCTTGTGATAAAGGTAGGGTATCCAACACTATCAATACAGTCCATCACTCAAGGCAAAGGACAGCTATCCAACACAGTGACCACATTGACCCCCCCCTAAAATTGGTACAAAACCGGAATGTCCCGTCTGATTTGGGTGCAAACAAGCACAGGGAACTCCATGGATTGCATCCATTTGCCACAATGGCTGGCGCTATTGTTGCAGGTGGGCACGTCACTGAATAGAGTGGCAAAAGGACCTCTGAGAGACCTCTGAGAGGTGTGACAAATGGACATCAGATAGGTACTCTGTGTTTGTCAGTCTACCATTTTTTTTAAGTTGAGTCCATCGTCACTTTCCTTCCACACACCAGGGGAGTGTCTCTGGAGAAATAAGGTTTCAACTTATTGTGTGACACAGACAGGACTTCCTCTTACACTTAGGGGTGGAAATGATATTATCAGTCCTTGACACTTTCCTGGTCACCACATACAGATCTAGAAACAAAATCAGCACCTGCTTACCAGGATGGAAGTCCCGTTCCACGGCTCTGTGATCAATATGCCTCTTCATGCCTTCCTGAATTGCAGAGAGAGCGTTCCTTGCATGAAGTGGTCAGGTTCTACACTATGAAAAAAACTCTTTTTGTCTTGGGGGATGACTGACACGAAGTCGTCGTGTAAAGTTCAGCTGGACTGAACCAAGTGGACTCCTGTTGAGCCTCACAAATGGAAAAGGGCGTAAAGGAGAAGACTTCATATCAGTCTTGTCTCACAACAATAGTCTTGTAACATGGACTTGTAACAACCCCCCTCCCCCATTTATGCTCAGGATTTCGGGTAAGAGATCCCACCTGGGATTGGGGTCTGTGGCTGTGGCTAGGGTAAGGATCTCAGCTTGGGGACCACACCCAGCATAGTTTAGCTGTTCTTAACACCAGGAAAAAGTCATGACACAATTTTCTTCATCAGTCTTACAAAGCAGCTACTGAAACTACTGTACTATGCCTTTAACTAAGCAGGTTAATCGTCAGACCCAACACACTACACCAAATCTTCAGTAATAACACAGTAAAGCTCAGAAAATGATGAAATCATGGACAATTAAGTTTGCAGAAACTTGCGCTGTATTATTGGCACAAACACATTTAACGCAGCCCCAGGATCAGCCAACATTAGTTAACCAGCCCACTATTCATACAAATGTTCTCCCAGCAAACGACACAGCAATGTCCCCCAAATTGTCCCAAATGTCCAGTGCACCACTGTACAGTCCCAGTGAAGATGCAGACAAGAAATAGACACAAAGTTTGAGAGATCAATCCGTGATCAAACCTTGTGACTTCTGAACAAGTCTGACTCAACAGCTTTTTTCAACAGTTCGCTACTCCCCCACACCTTGTGTAAAGGTATTTAAAAGTTCTGCACATCACCCCCAAACCCTCATCATTCAATTAGCAGATGACAAATATACTTACATGACATTACAAAAAACAGTGAGAAAAACATAATACATTCTGCACTTAAATGAGACGGCCATGTAAAAAGGTGAAATTATAGGCAACCTTCACAGACTTGATGCCAACATTTAATGTTCCCTGAGAGCCAGGGTGGTAGGCACTACTCACCCATTGGGAAATGCCTTTTCACGTTTTGTTTGAAGGTTTTGTACAAAAAAGTCTACAATGATCAGTTTGCACCACACAAACCAAAGATGGTAAAAAAAATGTAATAAAAGCTTTGCTAATGACCAGCACCCTGATTTTCCTCAGTGGAATGGAAAGCTTCCTGTACACTCCCACAACAGCTCTGTATTGTTCTGCACCATTAATACAAGTCTATATACATACCTATCCTACCCCAGAGTAGGCAAAGAAGAACATTAATGTAAAAACATGAATCCATAGTATTTTGGTGTTTTTCGACATGGCAGCAAGGAGTATGCTGCAAGAGCTCACAGACAGGCTGTGGTGGAAGGGCTCCTTGTGCAGTAAGCACACCACGTCATTTCCTCTCCCAGCCACCCCCAAATAGTCAGGAAAACAGGGATGCTTGGTGACAGTAGGAGGGAGAAATAGCTCTTGGCCAAAGTCCACAAAGGCCCACCTTCCCTTTTCTAACAGATTCTCCCTGCGCAACGACACACCTAAATCTCTGGTCTTGGTGACTCTATTCTGCAAATTGGGAGGATAGCAAGTCCAGCAGTCATAGTTTGTGTCCCAGGGGCTAGAGTGGGCAATGTTGAATCAGATTTCAAGTTACTGGCTAAGGCTAAACATAAATACAGTAACATTGTTATACATGTCGGCGCTAATGACCTACAGAGGTCACTAAAATTTGTGTAAATTAGAAGTGTGTCAAATATAAATTGTTAATGAACAAACTATAGATCTATGTCTATTATTTTGTTTTTGCTCGCCTGTGGGTGAGGATCCCCTCCTCTGTCTCTCCCCTCAGGTTTCTTCCTTTTTTTCCCTGTCAGGGTTTTTCTTGGGAATTGTTCCTCCGCCGACGCAAGGGCCTGAGGGCAGATGATGTTTGCTATGTCACAACTTTTTACATATTGTTTGCTTGCTTGTGTAAAGTGCCTTGAGATAATGTTCGATATGAGCTGGTACTTTAAATAAAAGTTTAAGTTGAAATATACATTTTATTTTCAGAATATTTTCTCAGTGAATGTATATAATAACTTGCTTGTTGTTGCAAAAACTCCAGCAGCCAAATGACAGAAAAAGTACAAACTGTCATGATATCAGCATATATAGAGTGAGATTCAACTGTCATTCTTCATCCATGACATCCTAGGACCCTCTAGTTAACAAACTGTTCCCTTGTGGCAGTGGGAGAAACTTATGTCTGTAAATGAAATTCATATTTGGCAAGCAATATTAACTGGATGCATGTGGTTTCTTTGTGTTTGTCAATGCCCACAAATCCCCAGATGGTAGAAAAAAATAATGATAATTTTAAGAGACCAAAATGTATGGCCCCGTTTGTTTTTTGTGCATTGGTCCTGCATAACCAGGGTGTGTTTTTCTGTAAGGTTGGGTTGATCATCCTGATATTTATAGATGCTCAACAATTGCTAAATAAGCCCTAGACAATTCAGATTACTGTGAACTAGTCCTGTTGCAAGAGGACTGCTCTCTTCAATGACTGCTACAATACTGGCATGCAAAATACGAGACCCAGGGAAGCAACCTATTGTTAGAATGCTCCTGCTTCTCAAGGACAAGCCCTCAGCTGTGCCACAACTGTCATCCACAAACAAAGAGTAATTTGAATCATTAACTCATCCACAGCAACAGTACTTGCCACAAGTGGGCTCTTCTTTTTCCTCTGGCAGCATGTCATTATAATGTACTTGAACAGGGTCACATGTCCAAATGCTATGTATAGAGTCTGTTCTCAGAGTTGTCAAAATAAGTAGGACAGTAGAGTAGACAGTAGTCTGCCAGACAGCATCTTGTCAAGACAGGATTCACTCAGTCCAATTGGTGATATGTGGTAAATCGCCACTGATATGCAGAGATTCTACATGGAATGAGCACTTTTTATTTAAATGTGCAATTCATCAAGAGCGGGGAGGTCATGGAGTCCAGCAGCTGTTCACACCACAGCCAAGAGCCAAGACTGCCACCCTTTGCGGCAACACACAGCCTGTGGGTCCACATCAACCACAATGCTTTCTTTGTGGATAAAAGCATCCTGGTAGAGAACTGTGAGTACTTCAGAGCATTGTTTCAGTCAGGAATGAAAGAATGCCAGCAGGATCAGATCCACTTGCAATGTGTGGGAGTCCTGGGCTTTTTGGTCATGCTGCAGGTCCTGAATGGGGAGAGACCGATACTGAACAGTGACCAGATAGTGGAAGCTATTGAGTGTGCAGCTTTTCTGCAAGTGCCAACCCTTACCAAGCACTTGATAAATATTATTAATTCTGAAAACTGTCTCCTCATGTACCACACTGCTGCTACCTATGGTGTTTGGGAGCTCTCACACTCCTCAGCCTTATTCATCAGAGATATGTACACTGACCTGAAGGAGGATGTCCAGACCTTACCCAACAAGCTGGTAGAGTACATAGAATCTCTCCACCCAAGCTCCTACATGGCAGTGTGTAGCCACTCACCCTCCTCTGAGCTACTGCAGGATATCCAAAGGACAGTCTGCTACCTGGATGAAGATGAAAGAGAATGGAAAGTACTAACCCATCTGCCTTTGAGTACAAGCACTACCATGGCAGGGGTGGCTGTCCTGGAGAACAAACTTTACATAATTGGAGGAGTGCATGATTTAAGCAAGAAGGTTGTAGAATTGGGTTTCTGTTATGACCCTACAGCCAACACATGGTCCACAATCTGTGGCCCTAAACAGCTGCGTTACAACTTCACTCTGATAGGTCATGAGGGATGCCTTTACGCTGTTGGAGGTGAGTACAACATGAAGACCCTGTCCTCTGTGGAGAAATACAGACTGTCCAATGAAAAGTGGAACTTTGTCTCCCCCCTCCCTTGCCCTGCAGCCTCGGTAGCATCTGCAATTGCCACAAATAGGATCTTCATTTGTCTCTGGAGAGGTAAGGGAGCCACAGAAATACATGAGTATTTACCTGAACAAGACCAGTGGCTTCTTGTCACTACTCTCATCCGCCAGCACAGTTATGGTCTCTGTATGGTAGCTCATGAAAATAACTTGTATGTGATGCGCAATGGACCCTTTGATGACTTTTTACTCTGCGTGATGGACACCTATAACCTCAGCTCAGGCCAATGGACAGCTGTATCAGGCCAGTATGTGAACAAAAAAGGCTCTCTACTTACTGCTGTTGCCAGAGGAGATTCTGTGTTCACACTCAGCCGACATGTGACAACAGAATACACTGTTGGGGAGTATACATGGAACCTGAAGCGTGAGATGAAAGGGTTTGGGAGGATTGGATCCATACATACCTTTCTAATGAGGCTGCCTAATGCCACTTTCCCTGTCACTGGAAACTCTCTGGCACAAACTCAGCGGCACATCCTGACAGACTTCAGTGATTCACCCAGATTTTCCCCACAATGCTCTAATAACCTGTAGGAATTGCTGACATTGCAGCTTTTGATCACCTGACAAAGGCCACTCTGGTTTGTCACCACCAAGTCCAAAGAGCCAAGAAGTATCAGATAAAACCTCCAAGGTCAGACAAGAGTCTTTGAAAGAGCACAGAACAAGGTAAATAATGAACCAAAGTAAATGATGAGTCAGAAAAATCTAAAACTTTTAAGGTTTACTTGTGCTACATTTAACTCTACAAGAATACCGAGGAAGAATTTTGCCCTATTTTATTAAATATCTCACCGCTTTCCAAAGTTAGAATATTTGTTTTCTGGTAGTGGTAAGTTGTGAGGCGTAAAGTCTGCACCACGACAGTTAAGCTGAAAACAGAGACAATCTGTATCAGACAATCTGTTGAATACATCTTTCTGGAAGTTTAACTCAAAGGATCCGTTACACACTTTGTGACTGTCTATATTTCAAGCATCCTTGATTTAATGCCGTGATTTAATTATTATGATGTTTGTTTATGGATGGCAGTGACAATTTGTGTATAAAATAAATGATGGCTACAACTGTGGAAATAATGTCTTGAACTGAAATGTTCCTTGATGTTGATGTTAGATGATCGTTTATACAGTTTATCAGGTCTTTTCATTTACACTGAAAATAGATTGAGTAAAATGTATGTTCTAAATGTGGATTTGTTCCAGGAAAGAAGAATAAGGACGGAACACAGAAGACTAATAAAGTAGAGAATAACACAGTGAAGTACAATGAAAAAGAACATTGTCTTGGTGTAATTAAAATTTTAATATATTACATTTAAATATTGACTACTAAGATCATTTTTCTCACACAGGTAAGACTGACAATGCAAACAATACGTATGTAATACAGTCAAAGCAACACAAAGCAAGAATATGCATTGAGACAGTGAAACTATTTAAAAACACAATTAAAATGACAGTTTTCTGCATATCCTTATTGTCTCCTCATCATTGTCATTATCAGTTATCATTATTAGCACTGCCACCATCCTCCCCATCCTCACCTCTGTCATCATCAACAATAACATCATCATAATTTCCATTATTCTGTTAATCAGTTTATTAATATCAACATTATCTCTCACCATTATTGGAATGTGCCATTAACCTTAGTTTGAAGGCCACTGTCCATCGTCAGCCACAATGTGCTTTGTTGTTATTTTTGAAGCCATTCTCTCATTTTCCTGCAGTAAAAATACATTTTAGGTTGCAGTTGCTTTATCTAAGGTGTGTGCATATCTGTGTTGATGTTCTGTCAAGCCACACGCATCATCAGCTCCTCCAATGCCCGCTCTCTGTGGTTGTCATGGACCAGCAGTGCTTCTTTGATGGTGTTCTGCTGGAAGCCCATCTCATTGAACTGACTCAATAGGTGAAGGAACTCCTCTGCCTTAAGAGCAAAAACAATGATCTGTCTATCATCTTTTCAGTGAAACTATCTTTACCAATGCAAATGTCTCATCTTTTTATCTCTAGTTATATTCAAAATATATGCAATGCTTTAGTTTTCTCCATATCTTACCTTTGTTTCACAGTTTTGAAACATCTCCAGAGCCTCCTCGACCTGGGTCATGTCATAGCCTAGTTGACACAGATGGTCACATGCCACCAGATAACTCAAAATCTGCGAGATAGACAGAAACACATACAAATGTTAAATACGTACGAATAAAAAGGAGTACTAAGGAGATAAATCAGAAGGTGTAATACCACACAATACAAAGAGAAATACCCAGTAATATCCCTCCAGTCAAGGTATTACTTCACTTAATGTAAATAAGTGTAATCAGGATAATGCACTAAAGCTGGAGAACAGTCAATCAATCAGTATAAGAAATACAAAAGTGAGTTTGTAAATCTGATGTCGCTGTGGACCCTGTAGTAAGGTAGTAAGTACTATCCAGAAGACATTAACCTCAGGGTTACCTTAGCGTTAGGGTTTGAAGGCCAGGATGGGCCTGCTCCTGTCTGATGGGCCTGTCTGGGGGATGAGGCACTGCCCTGCCTAGGGGATCAGATAGGGGCCCACCTACCCAGAAGTCAACCTCACAGCCCACTCCAGGCTACAGTATGCCATTATCATATATGAATTAGCTAATTAGTTTCTCTAAAAGCTTGTCTAGAAAATATTCCACTTTATTTCAACTTAAATTCTATTTAAGTGCAAGCTTATAACATTCTTTCTCAAGACCCTTTACAGAAGTGAGCAACACTTCTCTGTCCTTAGACCCTCACATACACTGAGGAACTAGACCTACGCATTTGGCACTGAATGCAATGGATATATCCCCGAAGGCACGATTTAACAATCCGTGTTGCTTCATTTCCATCAAGTTTGACATCAATTGGCCTAATAGTTCTGGAGATATGAGCACAAATGTAACTTTCAACAAAAGTGCTGCCCTTTGTGGCCAAATGTACAACCTGCCAAATATGAAAATTCAAATCCAAATGGTGTTCGAGTTATCGTGCTAACAAAAGATGCAGCGACCTCCAACAATGAGGCTCAAGAAAAACCCTGACAGGGAAAAAAAATGGAGAAACCGTTGGGTGAGAGACAATCCGAGAGTAGGGGATCCTCACCCAGGATGGACAGAACCTGTAATAATAATTAATAATTAATTTTATTATTATTATTATTATTATTATTTATTATTTTTAATTTTATTTTATTCTTATTTTTATTTTTTATTATTTTTATTTTTCCCCTCCGGGTTCCATCAACGCTGAGCTGGATTCAGGACCACCTCTACCCAGCTCTTCTCACTGCGGTTCCTCCTGCCTGCAACTCTGGACTGATTAAATTCATTGATTTATTTATATCCTGAACTGTTAGCCATCAGTGCTGTTTTGCTTGTGCCCGCCTGTCCGTCCTGGGTGAGGATCCCCTCCTCTGTCTCCCCTTTTTTTCCCTGTCAGGGCTTTTCTTGGGAGTTGTTCCTCAGCCTTTGCGAGGGTCTAAGGACAGGGGGTTTTTCACTATGTACACATTGTTGCTCTCCTTGTAAAGTGCTCTGAGATAACAGCTGTTATGATATGGCACTTAAAACAAATAAAGTTGAGTTGAGCTTATCTAGGATTTAAGGTCTACCTGTACGCTTTGTCAAAAAGGAGGGTTTTTAACCCACTCTTGATGGTAGAGAAGGTGTCTGCCTCTCAGACTGAGACTGGTAGATGGTTCCACAGGAGAGGGCCTTGGTAGCTGAAGGCTCTGGCTCCAAACCCATACTTAGAGAACCACAAGTAGGCCTGCATTCAGAGAACGGAATGTCCTAGTGGGGTAATAGCGTTTTATCAGGTCTGAAATATAAGAGGGTGCCAGCCCATGAAAAGCTTTACAGACAAGAATGATTTTGAACTAAATCCGGAATGGTAGAGGTAGTCAGTGCAAAGAACTGCCAGAACTGGCGAGATATGATCTCTCTTTATAGTTTTTGTCAGGACACAAGCTGCTGTGTTCTGAATGAGCTGTAAAGTTCTCAGCCAGTAGAGCGTTGCAGTAGTCCAGCCTGGAAGTACAAAAGGCATGGAACAGCTGTTCTGCTGCCTGAAGTAGGAGTATATGCCTAATTTTAGCAATATTGTGGAGGTGAAAGAGGCAGTTCTCAAGATTTTAAGTGATTTTGAATTTAAGTGTGTAATGACAGATCTTGGACAAAACGAATAGGTTCTTTTCAGCCAGAAGCAGCAGCAAAACTAATTTTTAATGCGATGACATATTGACTCCTTTAGGTGTTTTGTACCTAAGAGCTATGACTGAAACAAGACTTTGGCCTGATGCCATTGGGAGGTCATTAGTAACTTTAACCAGTGCAGTCTCAGTACTATGATTTATTCTAAATCCGGGCTGGAAAATTTCAAATAAACTATTGTTTATTGGCTGGTTGGTAATGACTCTCTGGGATTTTTGAGATGAAGATGAGATTGGAGATGGGCCTGTGAATTGCTAAAATTCCTAGACTGGGAGAAGGTTTCTTAAAAAGAGGCTTGATTCTGGCAACTTTAAGATCAAGCAGACCGTAACCTATGGATAAAGACAAATTTATCATTTCTAGTAAAGAGGTGCCAATTAATGGGAATGCTTCCTTAAGCAACCTAGTAGGACCTAGTAGGCCTAGAGGGCAAGTCGATGATTTAGAAAAGGAGATAATAGTAGTCAGTTGATGTAGGTCAGGGGCAACACATGTAGATAGTCACTAATCTGGATATCAAGTGTATACTGCATAGGTGCAACAGAGGGCAGATTAGTTGCAGTTGATGCCAGGTGCCTGTTAATTGCTTGTCCGATCATAATACTTTTGTTATTGAAGAACTCATGAAGTCACTGCTACTGAGATGCATGGGGACACACTGCTCAGTGGAGTTATGACTCTGAGTCAGCCTGGCTACAGTGCTGAAGAGGAACCTGGGGTTATCCTTATTTTCTTCAATTAGAGAGGCATAGTATCTGGCTCTGGCATTTCACAGAGCCTCCTTATATGTTTTAAGACTATCTTTCCAGATCAGAAAAATATTGTTTTTAGTCAAGCGCCATTTCCTCTCTAGTTTACATGATAGCTGCCTTAAATGGTCTCTGGTGTGTACCAGGGAGCCAACCTCCTTCTAGACATAATCTTGTTAGGGGTGTAACTGAATCGAGTATATTGAAAAGAGAGCCTATGAAGCTGTCAGCAAGATGATCATTGTTTGAGGGACTAGGGTTTTGTCTGTCAGACATCTTGTGTATGTACTACTCTTCTCTTTTACATAACTAGCTAGAAGAAAATTCAAAGTGATTAAATGATGGTCAGACAAGACTGAATTAGGAGGAGAGATAGTCAGATGTTCAAATTCAACACCATTTGCTAAAACAAGGTCCAGGGTGTGGTTGAGGCAGTGTGTGAGTTCATGCACATGCTGACAGAAGCCAATGGATTCTATTATTGAGATGACTGCAGTTTTGATAGCAAAGAGAGAAACTCAGGATAGATAGATAGGAAATCTGAAGAGCCGGGAGCCTGATATACTACGATAAGGAGAACTGGTAGCTATGTCTTCCAGATTTGGTGAGACAGGCTGATGACAAGGCTTTCAAATGAGTTATAACCTATTGAGGTTTTGGGGTAATTATTATGCTACAGTCAAAGATGGCTGCCACCCCATCTACACAGCCTGAGGGACATGGTAATTGGTGTGGCTGGGAGGAGAGGCCTCATTTAGGCTAACATAATCATCTTCATAAAGCCAGGTTTCTGAAAGACACAACACATCATGCAGAGAAGAGTGTAACTGCAACTCTGCCTCCTGGTCTGAATCAGGGGACTTGACCAAGTTGCTAGAGAGTTGGGTGGCTCCTTCCATCCTGGGATGGCTGCAGTCCCTCCTAATGAGACATAATGCCTATTTCAGAGTGCTTAAATGGAAGAAGAGCGAAAGTAACAGCAATAGCCATGCTGTGTATCTGCCCATGATGCGCTTACCAGGCAAGGAGGAGCCATGTGCAATATATGTCCTCACAAGAACATCACAATTAGAACTGCTGATTTTGATAAGGGACACACAATATACAAGTATGGTTTTGTAAACACATTTTTAAAAATATTTTTAAAGTCCTGTCCTTCTAAAGGTCCCATTCATCTTCCGCTTTTGTGTATATAATCCCAAGCCAAATTCCCTGTAGATGTAAAAGTGGTGTAACAGAAACACAATTCTGATTCTGATATAATTCACACATTTTTCACATAACCAAGGTCCTCGTAGCTGTGAGCCATTAGTGCTCTGCACCTTTTGTAAATGGTAAATGGACTGGTTCTAATATAGCGTTTTTTCTAAACTTCATGACCTATCAAAGCTCTTTATAAATAGATCTTTATAGGTCTTTATAGATCTTTATATTTCACAGAATGTCACAGAAAGTGACATGGAGGCAGGGATCTCTGGGCAGGGATCTCTGCAGTGGGCTAAGACTGAACCATGGATTGAACCATGGATCTGATCCATTGAAAACCACACACCTCACGAGTCATGAGTTGCTCCTGTTATGAAGGTGTAATGCTGAATCTTGTCCTCAGCTATTAAACATCAGAGGACTAGAGGACCCAGAGTCAATGTGGAGGTGATGACAGTAAAGAAAGATCGGGATTCGTACAATAATTGCTTCATGTGAGCCAGACTCACCTGATCTGGACTTTGCCGCCCTCTGTTCTGCAGGGCGATGATGGCTGTGTGGAGGGGGTAACCCCGGGCTGTAATGGAGCCCAACAGCTCTCTCTCTTCTGGGCTGAGGGCTGACAGGAGCTCTGCTGATGAGTCCATATCACAGGAGGGGAGACCCTGCTGTAACGATATTGTGGAGAGGTCTCTACAGCAGTCTGACCTGGAGGACTTATGGGGAAATGTAGATTTCAGTTAGATTTTTACACAAAGAGTCTGTTTGTGAGATTGAGATTGATTTAACGATTCTTTTTCTGATGGTGATGATTTAACCTGAGATGTAACACCATAGACACAGACATTTTTAGACTACCACTTGCTAATCCTGATGAACTTCTTATAACCTGGCTGGATTTAGTGGGTAGTCTTTACACAGGCTATTTTCAGAAAGCAGATCCCTGAAAACATTTACAAAATGTGAACTAAAAAAACTGGGATGGTTTGGACTGTGTGATGCAACAGAGGTATGTTACTGCAGACCGCATGGTGGACTTGCTGAATATTTATTAACTTTCTCTTAGCTGCATGTTCACAAAGACTAGAGAGCACATGGTTTACATGGTTTTACAATACTGTGCGTGATAAAGATAAAGCTTTAGAAATATTAAAACATAAGGTAATATTCCATTTTACAAAGTGGGAGGATGTCAATTTGTCTTTGCTTTTCACACTACCATATCTACATTTATTATGATATTTTTCAATATGCAACTGGTCAAGCTTTTTATATTAACATCCATATTAACAATGCACACATTCCTATTTATTCATCACAAGATGGTATTAGTAATTTGTATTTATAAAGATCACATTTGTCTTGCTGCTGTAGCAGCTGATTAATTAATATTAAAAGCAATAATTTATTATATTGTCACCAGTAGGGGCCCTTCAAAGGCAACCGACCATCTTTAACGCATGTAACAGTATGTCATACCTTACAGATTTATAAATAATCAATAATCATCAAGCTAAACTATTATTGCCCATGATCACTATGTATGAAACTAGAGCTGCCACTAGGTTCCCTTTCCATGAAACACCTTACAACTTACCATTGGTGTTGTGTTACTGGGCTCTTTGATCCCTGTGTGGGCTCTGGTGTCTGGGCTGTTGTGTGCTGAAGTACTCTTGGACACTGTGTCTGGGCTGCCATCATGTTGTTTAGAGCTTTCTGCACCTGACAGTGAGCACTGTCTCAGGTTCTTCCTGCGCTGGTGAGGCAGGCTGCTGAGGCATGCTGGTGGGTTCAGAAGGTCTGGGACAAAGGCCCTCTGTGCTCTCCGTTGACTCAGCTGACACAAAGCTGCAGGACGCTGTTGACCAGAGCAGCCTCGTGCTGCTTTCTCTGGGACGCTCTCTTCCTCGTCTGCAGAGTCGCAGATGGCAAAGTTGGAGCGCAGGACAGCAGGGTTAAGGCTGTAGGAGCGCTGCCTAGGGTTGGGCTCCCAGAAGTCAGAACACTGGCGGCTGGCCAAACGGCTCTGCTGCGGGCTGCTGAACATCATCCAGTAGGGTGGACACGATGGCTGGGGTCCCAATGAGAAGGCAGGGAGCTGAGGACGCTGGGGACTGGTGACCCCACCCTGCAGTCCAGTTAGGACCCACTTCTCCAGACTGTACTCATACTAGCCCAGGAACACAAAGCAAAGATTGTGCTGCTTGAGATGTATGATACACTCAAATGAAAGATTTAGTTTGCATCTCGGCCTTCCATCAGCCAAAAATCTCCTAATGCTCAAGTATGTAACATCAACAAAAGTGCTGAACAATACATAAAATATTAAACATATCAAACAAACCAGATACCAAACCAAACATAAAAAAGCATAACAACAATAAAAGAGCTAAAAGTCACACAATATAAAAAGCCCAAGAATAAAAATTTGTTTTATGAAGGATTTAAAAACAGGCTGTGATGAGGACACCCTTTTCCAATCTCAGGAGCTCAGATATTGTAACCAGTTCAAAGTGCAGCATAATGAACTGCTACATTTTGTAATCTACAATTTGCTACAAATTGTAATCTTAAATTTAAGATTACAATTTGACATGCAGATATATATATATATATATATATATATATATATATATATCAGACTGAGATTTAACGTTTAATATTTAGATATACATTTAATATTTACACATAAATTTAGATTTAACATCATACTGTGTTCATGCAAATGTGCTATGAGGATCGTCCATAATACAATGGAGAAAGCTAATGTGGTAGAATATAAACTGCCTTGTTGCCTGTCTGTCGGACGATGCTATGAATGCAACTTAAAGACGAGTGCTCTACTAAGAATAAACCAGGAACAGAACATGTGTTTATAGCACAGCTTCCATGCCAATTTCAGCAGAAATTGACCACTGTTTTTATAATCAAGTTGGAAACAAGTCAAATTGCAAATGTTTCTTTTATTGTTAAGTTTTTGTATCTGTTTGGAAGCAACTACCAAATCTGTCTGAGTTGGGGTTTTTTAACTCACATTCTGTTGATGTTTTTAGAGATCTGCATTCTGGACATAGACTGTGTAAAGTCTGCTCACTAAATGAACCCAGGTTATGAAAGGTTTCTCTGGATTATCAAATGGAATTCTCTAAATATGTCCATCTCAGTGGAACTTTATATTGGGTTAGAAATACTGTCAGCATTATAGTAAGAACTTTGAAAGTCAGGTTCTGTCTGAATGAGTCTGGAATATAATTTGAATATACATAGAATATGCATTTGTACATTATATGTTATATTTCTTTCATCTGCTCACAGTAGAAAGGGTCTGTGCAGTGTCACCCTATTGTACAGAGTAGGGTGAAGGAGAATGAGCAGCCAGTGGCAGACATAGTAGAATGTGAGTCACAAAGTGCAAATGCACACAGGAAGGCCAGGCTCACCTCTGTCTCCTGCAGTATGGTGAAATAATCAGGGATAATAATGGTGAAGTCTTCGTTTGCTTCTCCTGAGGAACTTTGAGGCATCTTCAGAGGAACACCATCCATCCTGCTTGCTTCACTGACAGACACCTGCTATTGCAAAAAGATCATGGATATTTTTAGCACATTGCACTGTACTTAAGTTGTCATTGTTGTTCATTTCAATAAGAGACAAATTGACACAATAACATAGATGTACAAAGAATACATATGCGGTCATTTTTGTATACACTTGTTGACAGCCACAGTTAGTTAGAAATAAGTTAGAATAAGTTAGAAAGTTTCTGCCACATCTTCATCAACATAGGTAGTTGATACAAATGGTGGTGAATGGGTAGAAGCTGGTGCTGCCGAAGCTAAGGCACTGAAATAGCCAATCAGTATAGTACCCCCACACTCTGATGCAATTTGCTCCAACAAACAGCCATTATCCATGAAAAGAGAGTGCAAGGACAGCTTCCAGCCACTGCAGAAAAAGAAATAGGAAGTTCCAGAATTGATTTGATTGTATGCAGCCTCAGTGGTTCAGACAGTCCAATCTGGGAAAAGCACAAAGCTAAATCAGATTTACTTCTCAGAAAGCCTGTCTGCTTAGAACTCTGTCAATCTATATTGGTCCAGTGTGTTACACAATACAGAGTTATGTGCAGGTGAAGGAACAGGAATTACAACACTGTCTGCGGAGCAGGCAAATCATGTTCTTTACTCAAAAAAGTAAATACTTGTCAGGATTTCTGTGTATATAAATATGACATTTCATATAAAATGGCAGTCTAATCTGGCCAGGTTCTGATCACACCTTCGCTCCAGAAATACCCCAAAGAGCCAGATGGTCCAGGATTGCCACCCGCTGACGGATGCAACATAAGCTCATTGTGTTGTCTGTGATGCACATATGCTTTGCTGCATCTTAACTTTATTAAACACACAAGGAATGTACAGTTGAAGGACAAATCAAGGCTTTGCCATAAAGCAAAATTGTAAAATGTGTGACTTAAGTCTCTATCTCGTTTTTAATACTTCTATTTTGTACAACAAAAAAATACAACAAAACAAACAAAAAAACAAGGAAACTAGAAAAACATATTTCCCCATTACACTCTGATGCCTCAACTGCAATCCTGCAGCATGTGTTCAATATTCAATATCTCTCACTGTATCGGATGTTATTTTCCAGAAGTTCCACAGCTTAACCTAATCATTAAATAGCTTTTGTCTTGCCAGCACATTCTAAAAATCATTGTAGGTCCAAACGCATTTTTGGTTATAACAAATCAAAAGACAGCCTACCTTTGTTGTGTGGAAGTGCAGGTCCAAGTGTATCCTCTCTGGTGTGTGAGTAAAGCGAGACTGCAGGTCAGAGCAGCGCCATCTGGAATACTAATCTACTGACCCACAGTAACCCACACCAGCTGACTAGTGCAGACTAGTCAGGACAAGCGCAACTGTACATCTGAACATCACACCTGGCTGTTTTACAGCCAGCTGAGCACATCTGGCCTGTGTGCTGTCCCTCACCAGACTATGAGAGGTCAATGGGAAATTAGGAACATTGGAACACAAGTAGGCTGTCACATATGCATGCAAGAGTCACTGTAACGCGTGGACTGTTATAAGAGGCAGATTGGCAGTTGACTAACTTTGGGCAGTGTGCTTAGTTTGTGGGGCACAGGTTTCTGTATTTAAGGATTTAAACAATTTGATTAGATTGAACACAGATAGGATTGTATGTGCTGCTCAGATATGGTTGGTGCTGAATAATTTTAGCCAAAATAAAAGTTGTAAAACTGTGGCACATATAGTTGATTTAAAAATAATAAAATGTTATATGTGTTTCTAGTTGAAGAAACCTGGCATACAGACTTTTTGATAAGTTTGGGCAGATTTCTCATATGAAAATGTTACACAAGTGGAGGCTTGGCTTAAACATCAAGAACCATCCATCAAGAGCTAAAAGGCAAGTGGAAACATCATAAGTAGCTTCACAATCACTAAGACAGTAAGTCACCTGAAAGACAGCAGCTGTTCGCAAATGTCAAAGCAGATTTCAAATGGCTGTCAAAAATTCAGCTATGAAGACAAAACTCTGAAAATGCACAATTCATTTCAATTTTTTTAAAAAAATCTGATATATTCTATATTCTACCATGTTTTGACATGGCATGACATGACAGTTTTGTCATTATTCAATCAACACTGAAAATGTATTTAGCAAGAATTTGCGAGTATATGTTTAATATTCTGTCAAATATTTGCACTGTAGACTCAATTTTTACTCAATCAAAAATGTGTGTGGATCGTTTGTGTAGGACAATCTGAAATGGTCTGCACCAAGTTTGGTGTCAGTTAAGCAGAAGTTGTGTGAGGACATCTCAATAAGTTTAATCAGTTTACATTTTTTTTAACTCAGAATTTGGACTAGGTTTAAACATAAAGACGTGTCTCCAGTGCGGGGACTACATTTTGGTGAAAGTTGTAAATCTGGAGCTCATATGGTTGATTTGTTGTGAATTTTCAAAATTGGAACATGGGGCTGGACCTTTGAGTCAAATTGGGTCACTTTTGTGTGACCAAAAGAATTGGAAGAAGAAAAAGAAAGAAAGAAAGAAAGAAAGTGAACTAATGAGCTTTTTGTTTCTTTTTGGAATATTGAAAATGTTGATTAAATTAAATTAAATTAAATGAACTTGCTATAACGGAACTGCCAGCCAAACAGAAGCTATGTGCTCTGTCCTGTCCTGTCAAATTTACTGTTAATCTCCTTTATACATTCAGCTCTGATTCCCAAAGCCCACCTAGAAATAACATACATTCACGCATTTTGGATTTCAAAATGAAATCCTGCCTTCAGTGCCTGAGAAGCAATAAAAGCCATAGGGATTCCATATTGGCATTGGAAAAAAATTAAGTCTTTAAAGCCCTTTTACAGCAGTTTTATGTGTTTGGAAATTTTCCAATATGCGTTGTAAGATAGGTGACTGATAATGGGAAGCAGTTTTTAAATATAATCATTTTAAATAAACGCTTTTAATTTCTAACAATAAGTTAAAAACTTTTAACTCATCATTAAAAGTTAAAAGTCCAGCAACCACACCCATATTATGGAAGGCTTCATAAAAGAAGGATTTGGTAAACCTAGAGACAAAATACAAAATTCGATTTGATTTTTGATCTTATGAAGGAGCAGTAATGCTGTGAAGCCTTATCTTTACCGTGTTGGCTTTTCCGAGCTTCTTTGCACTCTGGCTGTAGCATTACAACCTGTTGTCTTCTTTAAGCTCCTAAGTGCATTACACTAACCGAATCAGCTTGGCTTTGTGTTAGACTAGCATCAGTAGAGGAAGGTTGAAATTCATAAAAATCACTCGCCTTTTTAGAGAATACCCTCAGTTTCTCCTTGTTTCCTTTTTAAGTCATTTAGAGACAGTCCACAATGTCCCACAAGGTAAAAAACTGAGGTTTTACAAAGAAAGTGTATGTATATACACTCACCGGCCACTTTATTAGGTACACCTGTCCAACTGCTCGTTAACACTTAATTTCTAATCACCCAATCGCATGGCGGCAACTCAGTGCATTTAGGCATGTAGACATGGTCAAGACAATCTCCTGCAGTTCAAACCGAGCATCAGTATGGGGAAGAAAGGTGATTTGAGTGACTTTGAACGTGGCATGTTGGTGCCAGAAGGGCTGGTCTGAGTATTTCAGAAACTGCTGATCTACTGGGATTTTCACGCACAACCATCTCTGGGGTTTACAGAGAATGGTCCGAAAAAGAACAAATATCCAGTGAGCGGCAGTTCTGTGGGCGGAAATGCCTTGTTCATGCCAGAGGTCAGAGGAGAATGGCCACACTGGTTGGAGCTGATAGAAAGGCAACAGTGACTCAAATAACCACCCGTTACAACCAAGGTAGGCAGAAGAGCATCTCTGAACACACAGTACGTCGAACTTTGAGGCAGATGGGCTACAGCAGCAGAAGACCACGCCGGGTGCCACTCCTTTCAGCTAAGAACAGGAAACTGAGGCTACAATTTGCACAAGCTCATCGAAATTGGACAATAGAAGATTGGAAAAATGTTGCCTGGTCTGATGAGTCTCGATTTCTGCTGCCGCATTCGGATGGTAGAGTCAGAATTTGGCGTCAGCAACATGAAAGCATGGATCCATCCTGCCTTGTATCAACGGTTCAGGCTGGTGGTGGTGGTGTAATGGTGTGGGGAACATTTTCTTGGCACTCTTTGGGCCCCTTGGTACCAATTGAGCATCGTTGCAACGCCACAGCCTACCTGAGTATTGTTGCTGACCATGTCCATCCCTTTATGACCACAATGTACCCAACTTCTGATGGCTACTTTCAGCAGGATAATGCGCCGTGTCATAAAGCTGGAATCATCTCAGACTGGTTTCTTGAACATGACAATGAGTTCACTGTACTCAAATGGCCTCCACAGTCACCAGATCTCAATCCAATAGAGCATCTTTGGGATGTGGTGGAACGGGAGATTCGCATCATGGATGTGCAGCCAACAAATCTGCGGCAACTGTGTGATGCCATCATGTCAATATGGACCAAACTCTCTGAGGAATGCTTCCAGCACCTTGTTGAATCTATGCCATGAAGAATTGAGGCAGTTCTGAAGGCAAAAGGGGGTCCAACCCGTTACTAGCATGGTGTACCTAATATGAGTGTACATATTCCTATAACCAATGATGGAATGGTGAGATATGTTAGAGAAAACATCTTTTATGTTTCCTCTTGATGGCAAAGTGCAAGGGCATGTAATAACCTTTAGGCATCGATTTAAAGGTCTGTTACCTCATAGGGAGTTGCACTCAGTGGCAACTATGAATGGTGGGAACTATATTCCTACCATAACTAGAAGTTTCGGCATGTTGCTTGGAGGTGAAGCAGATCATGGTGGATGTGGCGTGTTCAGGGTGGCCTGATCACTTTGCACTAAAACCCAGATAGAAAGTTATGCTGTGCTGCAGATGATTCTCTCCAACCCAACAGGTACATCTCATCCATACAATATTGTATAGTGGATGGTGAGGTAACTGAGGTAAGTTAAGGTTAGGGTGGTCGACAGCAGCGAGTGATGGGTCTTCATGACTTTTTGACAGAATTTCACTATTGTCACACAGCAGTTGCCCTAGAACAATAGTTAATTAATTGAACCCATTTATCAGCGAAAAACTCCTCACAATTGAGATTCCAGTCATCCGACAGACCTGCAGAATATTGCATCCCACCTTTATTAACATCTTGGAAAACATTTTTTTGTTACTGAGCTTGTACCAAAAATGTGTCCCTCAGCCAAGATTCAATTTCATTAAATACAGGATATTAAAAACATGGAGCAGAAGAAGGGCAGAGTAGAATATACAACTAGAAAAACTGGTCCCCCCCCCCCCCCAAAAAAGGTGCTTAAAATAAAATGCTGTAACTTGGCAGTTGGCGGCTCCCGGACCTGCATGGCTATGTGCTGGACATGGGGCACTACACTCAGTGACACAGCACTGACTGCGTGTCTGGACCGGGAGTGTCAGCGGAGAGCAAGTAGCTGGCCCAGGATGAATCTGAGGGAGGGTCTGGCAGCACCCAGGACTGAGGCACCGCAGAGCCCTCGGGGTGATCCACCGCAACCACAAACACATCCCACGCTCTCCTGTCACAAGAGCACAGAAACCAGTGAGTTATTCATCATAATCGCTTTCGCATCATGTCTACACGTTTCTTTATTACTGTGATGACAAACCTGATTTGCAGCAATGCATGCAGTGAGTGCTCAGCCTGAATGTAAAAGTCTGTGTAGGGCTGCAGAACGGCATCGACAGAAAGATCCTCTGTGAAAAAGCAGGAAAAGTATTTGGTAGAAATTCCAGAAATCACAGATGCTGGCTTAGGTTGTGTCATGTCATGCATGTGGATCTTACCTCCAAACAGGATAGAGTCTATCCTGCGTTTCCTTTGCAGCTGTCGCTCCCACTTCTTATTTGCTCGTTTCTCCATCTCTCGTCTCCTCTCCTCCTCCTGCTCCCCTTCCAGCATCACCATCAGCGCCATCTCCTCTACAGAGTACACAGCTGTCCTCTTCTTCAACACAGAGCGGAGCTGTTCCAGCTGGCTACTGAAGACTTCCTCACATTCCTGCTCGGTGGCGATACCTGTGCCCGCCACAGAAAAACACACACCGTAACACCCTGCAGGCTCCAAAACACTGCTCAGTCTCAACGTCCAAGTGTCGGTGAGTAAATTGGATAAACGTGTTTCACTTTTTTTTCTCTTTTCAATCTCAAAGCAAGATAAGCTTGTGTGGGACACAGCCCTATCACTGACAGAAGATCCTTAAGAGACCACAATAACAAGAGGAGGTGTTGAACCAGCAGTGACACTCACCTTTCCTGGATGCTGCCTCCTTCCTCAGTCTGCGCAGTTTCTCCAGAGACTTGAGGACATCCTGCATCCTCTTCACGTCTGCCTGCTTCTTCCTCACCTCACAGAGAACAGCATCTGCAGCAACCTTCAGCTCCTGCTCCTGGTATTGAATACCATATTGTGTATATATTCATCATCATGTTCTGCTTTACTCCCTTTGTTTTCTGTGTTAAAATCCAAACAGCTCTGCCAGCCACTTATCAAGCCAAAATGGAAGAAAACAAGAGATGAGAAATGTGATCATATAAAACAAATAGAACTATGATAACTATGATAAACAAATAGAACTATGATATTTGGATAAAGAAGAGGTAGTTGACTGAGGCCAACAAGGCCAACTTATGAGCCCATCGTGACCTTGTCTTCACCAAGAGCACACTAACCTTCTTTTTCTCCTCCACTTGCCGGATCTGCTGCATCCTCCACGCATTTATGGCAGCATCTTTCTCTGCGATGTGTTCCTCCCTCTGCTGTTCCCCCATCCTCTGCAGTCTCCTGATTCTCTGCCGATGGGCCCTCCTCTTCGACGCGCGGGACACCTTTAGCTTCCAGGCGTCTAGACGCGGCATGTCACCGAGGACTGCCAGTATGTCCCGCAGCTCTCTCTTCGCATGCAACGTCTTTGAGTAAGGGTCTGACCACACGGACACAGTCTCCATGTTGTCCCTGAGAGTCTGACAGGCTCGATCCAGCTGAGTGAAGACCTGAGCAGCTCTGAACAGAGCCTGTCTGAGGTCAGGAATCGCAGACACTGCAGCCAGCTGCTGACTGTTCCTTTTGCTTAGTTAGACAGACAGACAGACAGACACACACACACACACAAACTATGTCACGAGTCTGAATACAGCCTACACAGGATATCTCTGTATTAGCACAAAAGGTCCCAGACAAAAGTCCAAGACGGACGCAGTAGTCACACATTATGCTCTACGCGGGGCGTCTTTGGTTCGTACATTTCCTAGTTACATTTCTTTGGCCTATTCCCAGCGAGCTGACCGACACTTCGACAGGTAAAACAGGAGCTAACCCACCAGGAACTATGGGGGCACTGTAGCTCACGGCGGCTGGTAAGGGACGAAGAAGAACAACAAACAGGAAGATGGTCTACAGCTACCATAGATGTATACATCCATGACAGCTACATGTATTTAATGGCAGCACAATCTTGCCGTTTGCTGGATCTATACCGGAGAGCGTTCATAATCACAACTTCTTCAATCGATGCCATGTTTCTTTAACCCTATGTTTCTTTCTCTAACCCTAACCCTAACCCTTAACTAGCAGTAAACTCTCAACTCAATGCTGCCTCATGGATAAACTGCTACCCTGCCAGACCAACGCAAAGAAGGTCTGGGAGGATCGACGCTCTCCACGGGTTCAGTTTGTGTGTACTCGCGTAAAGCATAAGCGGGCCGCGCAGTCGTAATAAAAACTGCAGTGTGAAAACCGTACCTAGTGTGTGAGGACAGTGCGTCCCCCTGTTGGCACTGGTCCCGCAACAGGTCCTGGTTCTGGTTCTGAGCCCTGCTCTGGAGGAACCGCCGCAGCCACTGCTGGTCCTGGTTCCTCTGCAGCCGGGCTTCATCCTGAGCTGGGCTGGGCTGGCTGTCGTGCGGGGTGTGTAGAGCGACTTTACCCGGCGGGGGTAAACAGTGGTAGGGCGCTGCCCCCCCTGCGCTGCCGTACGGGTGCACCGGGGGAGGAGGCAGCGGGAGAGGGTACAGTCCCGGGGGAGGACAGCCGAACTGAGGCGGAGGGACGCTGGGGTCAAAGATATAGGGCATGGAGACACAGTCTCCGTAGCCCATTGCCGCGGCTCCGGGCCCGGGGGGACCGTACCTGAAGTCACAGCCATGTGGAGCGGTGAACCGGGAATCAGTCTGCTCCGCTATGTCCAGGTAGACAGATCTGTGTTGATGTGACGGAGTATGCTGATATGAAGACATACCATCCACAATAATTAAGCTAAGTCGAAAAACTGCATGTGCAAGAGGGACAGCTCCACACAAACCGCACCTCCTCTTCTTCCACCGGAAATGATCGATGGAAAACCAGCTTCAACGGACATTGTCGCCACCTGCCGGACTGACGGAGGCAGCTCCTCGAGCCACGTCTCAACGGAGGAGTGAAGAGCAGGGGTGGACTGGGGGGCGCTAGGCAAGTACAGACGTGGTACCCCTCAGCTTTCATTCTCTAAAGGGTACATATTGCCATATTTCACAACATACACTGTTATATAGTCCTATGTCCGTACTGAACATCTGCAAAGTTGCGTAACGTGAGATGTAACCCACCAACAACATTCACATTCTTTCCAGTCTCCCTGAATGAGATAAGAAGATAACCGAGTCACTGGTAAGCATATCATGTCATTTCCTGTTTCTACTGAGACAACACTCTTTCTAGTGGTTATTTTATGATTTGTCACCATTTAAGCATCCTCAAATGAGCACCAATTTTTACCTCCATAAGGCCAGGGTGTACATCTGTACAATGGGCCACGCATGCCGCATGCTCTGGTACACCCCTGGAGTAGACGAAGAGCATCGTCTTAAAATAGGGTGACCATTGCAGACATGCACTACAGACATACATATATACAGTAACCATATTTTGTTTTTGAATATCTACTGGGTGCTACAAGGTCAAAATTGGTCTTCTCTGAAATCTCTCTCTTTCCCACCGTGTGTGCGAGTCACCCTGCAACTCTGCTGCCCTGCTGCTGCTGTCCTGAAAAAGCCTCACACAACCTGTAGAGAAGCGGAGGGGGGAGGAGGAAGGTGGCTACAGTTATACTCCACATATAGGTAATATTGCAAGTGCAACTAATACCATAAGTTGGCTAAGTAATCACACTGGATAGTTGTCTACAAATAAAACACATTTCATTCATGGTATTGTGATAGAAGCCTATGATATGATATTCTGGGATGTGAAACCACAGAAAAAAGCAAATCTGCACCCCAGGATGTAGGGGATTAGTTAACATTGACTTTGTGTTGAGGGATGGATGTTAATACTGGACTACTGTATAAATAACACCGACAGAAGATGGACAAGAATTTTTCTGAATCTCCCAAATGATGACCTCAATGAACAGAAACATCCTCACTGTGACTTTACTTTTTCAGGGACACTCAAATGTGGCTTTCAGAGAGCTTGCGCAGGAGGTTAAGAATTTGCGGCACTTACCATCAAAGTCTATGAACCTTCTTGAGTTGTTGAACTTTGTTCATGACAGTGAACTCCAAGAAATGTACCCAAATTTGTGGACTGCTCTGAGAATTGCACGTACACTTACTGTGACTGTGGCTAAAGCAGCGAGGAGATTTTCAAAGCTAAAACTTCTGAAAAATCTTCAGACAGGTTGCTCGCCCAGAAAATCAAACTCCCCAAAAAAAGCCTGACGGAAAAAAGGAGAAACCTCAAAGAGAGATGGAGGAGGGGATCCTCACCCAGGATGGACAGGAGGTCAAAACCAAGACAGTATACAGAGATAGATAGACTGATGGCTAACAATTTAGATTTTAGTCTAGAGGTCAAATGAGTCTCTAGTAGAAACAGTGCGTGCAGTTGAGTAGTAGAGGGAAGGAGATGGAGATGAGGAGAAACGGAGAGGAGAGTGAGAAGAGAGGGAACATCAGCCCAGGCCAGCCCAGGAACAGCCAGTACCAGGTGGGCATACCAAGCCCAGACCAGTTGAGCCGAGCTCAAACAACCCACCAAGCACTGGCAGCCTCCTGGTCCCCCGTATGATCTGGGCCAACGGGCCAACCCCCCAGGAGGCCAAGGTTGCCCAAGCCACACCCACAAGGAGAAAGGAGTCTCAACAAGATTTAAGGTCTACCTGTAGGCTTTGTCAACCTACTCATGAAGATGGAGAGGGCCTTGGTAGCTGAAGGCTCTGGCTCCAAATCTAGACTTACAGATTGTTGGAACCACAAGTAGGCCTGCATTCAGAGAACACAGTGTCCTAGTGGGATTAGAGAGTGCCATACCATGAAAAGCTTTACAGACAAGGAGAAGGATTTTGAACCAAATCCTGAATGATACAGGAAGCCAGTGCAAAGAGGCCAGAACTGGAGAGATATGATCTCACTTTTGTACGGACACAAGCTGCTGTGTTCTTTGTGAGCTGTAAAGTTCTCAGTAACCTGTTGGAGCATCCAGCCAGGAGAGAGTTGCAGCAGTCCAGCCTGGAAGCAACAAAGGCACGGACCAACTGCTCTGCTGCGTGAAGTGGGAGCATATGCCTAATTTTAGCCTTATTAGTGCTCCGAAAGGGAGCACTATTATTTCTTTAATATTGTGGAGATGGACGTAGGCAGTCTGAGAGATATATATTTATATCTCTCAGACTGTGGGAATTAAATGACAGGTCTTGGTCAAAGGTAACACCTAGGCACTTTACGGCAGTACCAGATGCAGTAGCAAAACTATTTTGTAGCGCTATGACTGTCAGATATAGAATCCTGTCGGTGTTTAGGACCTATTAGCAATGACTTTTGTCAGAGTTCAGGAGAATGACATTATGGGTCATCCAGGTTTTAATGTCATCAAGGCAGAATTGAAGCTGCTGTAGAGGGAGCATATATGAAGCGAACAGAATCGGACCCAGCACAGATACTTGTGGAACCCCATGACTGACTCCAATTCCATGACTGACTCCAATTTCTCCCTCTCTCTCCCCTCCCTTCCCTCACTCACTCCGTTTCACCTTTTCTCTCTTGCTTCACGTGTTCCCTCTCCATTCCACCCCTTCCTTCAATCTCCTCTGTCTTCCTTTGTTTTTTGTCTCTTCGTCTTGTGTGCGTGTGTAAAACAGAATAACAGTTCTTGACGCACTCGAATCGATATTCTGCGCATGCGCCGAATGACAGTTGAGTAGCAGCTCTGAGGAAGTGTGTGAAATGGAAGTCATATGACAGGAGGCAGCCGCAGAAAATGCTCCCTAGATATGGATAAAATTCCTCGGACACGGTGACTAAGAACCACAACCATGGCGGTAACACCATCTCATCTAAATGTTCTCATTTCAGGTGTTTTTGTCAACACTACCGAGTGTTTGAGCGGCCACAGTCTGTTAGCAGTGAAGCTAAATGTTTGGTTTCCTGTGCAATTGCAGCGGCGTTAATGTCAGCAGCCTGCTTTAACGCTTTCTGCTCTTGCTGATTATCTGTTGGTGAATGTGTCCTCAGATGGAGGAGATCAAACTGTCTCCTGACTATAACTGGTTCAGAAGCACAGTGCCACTGAAGAGAGTAAGTATCTAAGGCTACTGCATTTCCTGACAGGAACCTCCCAAAGGGATCAATAAAGTATCTATCTATCTATCTATCTATCTATCTATCTATCTATCTATCTATCTATCTATCTATCTATCTATCTATCTATCTATCTATCTATCTATCTATCTATCTATCTATCTATCTATCTATCTATCTATCTATCTATCAGATCACAAGGCATGTTATCTGTTACAATAATAATGGAAACATTACTAAGAAGACTATACGAAGAACAAAACTATAAAAGGCATAAACACGCCTCTATACTAAATACTCGTTTTTCAGTTAGATTATTGTCATGGTGCAGGTCCGTGTTTGCACCTCTCATTGATAGCAAACTGCTGTGTTATCCGATTGTAATTTACACATCAGATTGTGCTCTAATGGCAGATGAAGAACAGCAATGATAATTTCCTACAATAAATATTGATAAAACATCGGCAATGTGGTGGTTTACCTCAGTAGGAACAGGTTTAGGTTCATTGTGTCGTTCTCTGGCCAGGATTACTGCAAGAGCAGGATTAAAGTATGGGCTCTGGTAGTAAACAAAATTCAGACAACAAGCTGAAAGTGAATTTATTTTATTAAATTATTTAGTTGAATTTTATTGAATTAGAATTCATACTGCTGTAATGTATGCCTCTGTGTGCGTGTCTCACATGAACCAAGCATACTTTGACATCTAGACTTTTGCTCCAACTAGGGTTAGTTCCATACTAGTCTCTTGCTTCCTCGTTCAAATGTAGCATTCTACACTACTACTACGCTTACTGTGTTTTGTTTTTTTTTACAACTCTCAGATAATCGTTGATGATGACGACAGCAAAGTGTGGTCTCTCTATGATGCCGGACCAAAGAGCATCAGGTGCCCCATCATCTTTCTGCCTCCAGTCAGTGGGACAGCAGAGGTCTTCTTCCAGCAGGTGTTGGCATTGACGGGCTGGGGCTACAGAGTTATATCGGTGAGCTCAAACTAACAGCATGAGCATGGTAGCTCAGCGGCAACCTGATGGAGGCACTGCATCACAACTACTGGCATCAGTTTTCACTTGGATGAAATTGACAGTAAAACACTTGATGTGCTCAAGAGCTCAACAGTATTTCGGATGATCAGTAATTAGATTAGAAGTAATCAGTTCATTTGATTTGATTTACTTGATCATTTGTCATTTGTTTCAAGTCAACTCTTAAAGATCTGTACATTTTCGTCTTGGAAAATGAACACTGCCCATTATGCAAAAAATTGAACCCAAAATGATGATTCATCCCCGAAAACAGTGATATTTTCAATAAGACAATGTCGAAGGGTCAACCACGAAATGAGTGGCCTCGTCTGTGTGGTTTCCAGCTGCAGTATCCAGTGTACTGGGATCTCTTGGAGTTCTGCGATGGCTTCAGGAAGCTTCTCGATCACCTGCAACTGGACAAGGTGAGTCTGCGCACTCCTCCCGTTTGAAGATTCCATTCATGCGACGTGACTACACGACAAGACAAATCGGTTACATCGAAATAGATCAGCGGCCTGCCATCCTTAATTATGTCCATATAACAACGGGAATGTGAATCTCATTATTGACGGGCAAGGAAATGAAGACTTTCTTCTGAAGACATTAATGCATTTGAAAATTAAGAAAAGTAAAAGTGCCCTCTTCAATAATTGGGCGTTCATTTTGGCAAGCACCTCCGTTTAAAGTGACACCGTCCGATTTACTGAAAGTCCTGGAGAAGCTTCAGTGCTCATCTCTTGTCAAAAAAATCTGTGGAAAATAAACAGGAATAATGTGCTTGTGTTGTATCCTCTCTGTCGCCTTCAGGTCCATCTTTTTGGGGCGTCTTTGGGTGGATTCTTGGCTCAGAAGTTTGCAGAGTGCACACACAAGTCTCCGAGGGTGCATTCACTGATCTTGTGCAACTCGTTTAGTGACACCTCCATCTTCAACCAGACGTGGACAGCTAACAGGTGTTTTTTTTGTTGTTTTTTTTTTTTATGAAAAAAAAAATCCTCATTCTTCTGCACCAACGTTAACCCTCCATGTCTGGTTTTCGATAGTTTCTGGCTGATGCCGGCGTTCATGTTGAAGAAGATTGTCCTTGGGAACTTCGCTAAAGGACCTGTGGACTCCAAGATGGCCGAGGCGATCGACTTCATGGTGGACCGGGTAAACGAACATCGTGCATTTTCACATTTTCTACTTTTAGCCTGTAAAGACCCCCAGTGTGCTTCCGTGAAAATGGCACAGACGTATGTTTTGGGGACTGGCGCAGACGGATTTGTGCGGGGAAATATATATTTGAGGCAGCGAAATGCTATGGATCCTTGTTTTTTTAAACAAGGATGGCAAAACATCCACTTTTGCCCGGACGTGTCCCATTTTAATGATGCTTCAATTCATTAAAATGTGCATTTTTAACTTGACGCCTTGCGCTTTGCTCGAGCTGTGTTTGCGTAGCCCTACGACTCGCGCACACACAGAGAGAGAGAGAGAGAGGAGAGACTGTAGTAGACATCGCATCTTACCCAGTAGCGCCCCACCCCAAATGATCAATTGAAAATCTAGTCACCATGAATATATTTATATCATTTACGATTGCCGGCCTGTTTTAAGACATGACGGAGGTGGTGCAGAACCATGCTAGAGGCTCGATCTCTTTCGAGTAAAGAATCCCTCCGATGTCACAGAGGACTGGGTTGGATTTTGCGAGGAGAGACATGAAGCTGCACATCGGATGATTCATTGTCAAAAGGCGCATGTGACTGTCCTCGTCATCGAAGCACACCAAAGGAATGGACGCCTTCTCGGAGCCTCCCCAAGCAGGCCTGTTTCCACTGTAGCTGTAGGATGGATCTTGTCATCACAACAGTTGTAGTGATACTGTCTCTGGCATGTGCAGAACTGCAGCAATGACGGGATTTCAGTGTGAGAAGGGTCCAACATTTACTTTCATGTTTACATTAATAGAGCTTGAACTCAACTCCACACAGAATGTCCATGATGTCAGGCTCCAGAAGTGTGGCTAAAGTGTGGTGGAGTCCTAACTAATCAAATCAGCATCACTGTGACCTTTCAGCAGAGGCCATAGTGATATCACCTGGCAAACAATTGTCAGATGTTGCCTCTGTGAAGAGTACACAGGGATTCATAGCTCAAACTATCCATAGTGTCCATAGCTCTCCAGTTAGAACAAAGAGAAAGAGCAAATGAACTTGTCCGTCGATGCTTACTCGAGAGGCTTCAGTTTTGACAGAGCAAAAAGGAAGGGTCTTCAACCCGGGTCTGCTTTTAGACAGGGCTCAAATGTGCTTGGACAGGAACAAAGATGAACAAAAACAGGGACATAAACAAGACGGCGTGAAGGCCTTAGTTCTCAAAAGCGTCAAAGGACAGGAGGAAGAAGTGAAGGGAAACGATCGATAATCAGGTAATGGTGATTATATTACCGACGATTAAGAACTGATTGTTACAAACCCAAACACTGTTTATTTGATCGGTTCAATGTACTGATGCTGTGGCGTACAATGGACATGCCCAACGTTAATGCGTGTAGGTGTTGGCAAGTAGCCTATGCCCAGTTGTGTGGCTGTACCTCGCCATCAATGCGATAGACTATAAATATCAGTTTTCTAGTCCTAGCAGGTAGCAGTAGCCCCAGTCGCTTCCATCATCCAGCCGTATGTCGATGGCATGCATGTAACTCTTCATATACACTTGCGCAGCAGTGAGACAGCATCAGGCGCTGCCTCGGTACACTTTGACATGTCGGCTCAGTGCGAGACTTCTGGCAACAGGTCAAGGCAATGGCTGCTCCACGTCCAGGAGGAGACTTCTGGTTTTCTACCTCTGTCTGTAATTCCAGTAAGGAGTCCCAAATGTCAGCATCAAAGCATCAAAACCAGCAGAACCAGGTTTATATAAAGCTACAGATCGTATTCCGTAAGAGGGCCAAAGTGTTGATTATGTTATTGCTGCAGCCCAAGTCCGAATAGTTGAATATGAGCCTCTGTGCTGCAGTTGGAGACTCTGAACCAAAGCGAGTTGGCTTCCAGGCTGACACTCAACTGCCAGAATTCATACGTGGAGCCGCACAAAATCAAAGACGTTGCCGTGACCATTATAGACGTAAGTGATCGTCCCCTCTTCCCGGCCCAACCCAGATGCGTTTGTGGCCATGTCTGCTCCAAGTCAGTTCACCGTGATCATCTTTGTGTGGTGTGAAGGTGTTCGATCAGAGTGCTCTGTCACTGGAGGCCAAGGAGGAGATGTACAAGCTCTACCCCAACGCCAGACGAGCTCATCTTAAAACGGGAGGGAACTTCCCATACCTGTGCAGGAGTGCTGAAGTCAACCTTTACATACAGGTAAGCAGTTATAGTCATGGCTTTACCCACATCACTATGTTTGTTTGGGAAAGAAACACCCTGACTGAACTCTGAACTCAGTGCCGTGTCCCTGTTGTGATTACTTGCTCAACTACCACATAAACTATAACTATATATGGGAGTATTTATACAACGTGAAAAAATATATTAAACTGATGCGACTTTCAACAAGTGAAGCTAGATGGGAGCATGTTTTTAGCCAATCAGAAGCAGAACAGGGCAAGTTGTCAGGTCTGGTTTATTACCCAGCTTCAGTAACATGATAGAAATGCTTGCGCTGTATGTGAAGCTCCTTTAAGAGCTTCTTTAAAAAAATGAAGAGTAGCGACACGCCTCTTCCTCACGGGTGCAATTTCTCAAGTCATGCAAATGTATGCAGAATGGACATGCTGTTTGTGAAGAATCAGAGGCCGACGTTTATCTACATTCCTGTAAAACTGCCACAAGCAAGTGATTGCGGCCTGGTTCTGTGAAGTGGAGGAGAATGTAAAGCTTTTTTTCTGGCAGGTGCGTTTGTATGGTTTGCCACGAAAATGGCCAAAACGCCAAAACACCTGTATCTTGCTTCAGCTTCAGCAGCTTCACTCTGTTGCAGATTCTACATCGGTTTGCCAAGAACCCTGTCAGTCATAGGCGTCGCTTTCACCCGGGATGGCGGGGACATGTCTCCGCCTCCCTCCTCTCCCAGTATGACTTGTGTTGAAAAAGTTTTTCAGATTTCAACTCACTCTGAGAAGTTATGTTCATATTAACAACTCTGAAATAAATGTTCACACTTTGAAGTCTGTCGATTCCTGAGAGGAAGTGAAACCTCTGATTAACCATGTTGCTGCCTGCAAAAACCAGATGTGGATCAAGTGCTGTAAACAGCCGTAGTTTGTGCGTGACCTGCGCTGGTTTTCCGCCAGATTCACCTGCGTCAGTTCCATGGGAGCCGCTACGCTGCCATCAGCCCTGCCATGGTGAGCGCTGAGGAGCTGGAGGTGCAGAGGAGTCGGCTCCACAGCCCCCAGGATTCCGATGAGAGCAGCCAATGAGACGAGCCCTGCCTGGGGGGCTGCCTCGGCCCCCTCTGCCCCCGGACGCACTGCTTCCCGATACGCTGTTCAGATTTTCTATGGAGCCCCACTGTCAGTGGATCGGATCAGCAAGTGAATTTGATAGTTGACAATTTGCCAGATCGAAGCAATATTTTGATATTGACCTGTACATATATGCTACTGGACCAGTTTTGCTTTAAAAAAAAAAACGACACCTTGCCTTATGTTGAATGAATCTTCTAATCGTTGCACTCATAAACTGCCTGATGTAATTAATGTCATGTGGTCATTTCAGTTTCAGTCATGTTGGGAGTTTGCACGGCCAACAAAGGGGCTGCTTTCTCTCAAGAGGGACGGGCACAGATTAGAGAGATGTGTCTGAAAGCATGTGGTGTGTTCCTTTTTTTTGAAGAACCTGGTTTATTGTTTTTGTCCATGTTTTCCCCCCCCATACACATGACATGTCTTGCAGGTTTACATGCGCTTCGGAGCACAGCAATACCAAAACTTAACAGATTCCAAATCGACTTTCACCATCTAAAACCACATCCTCTCTCACTGGACTGACAAGATAACCAGTTCAACAACCAGGAGCTGCGAACAGCTGTGCTTTTGTTCTTCTGGTCCAGATCGTCATAGAGCTCTTCTCTCTTGGTTTCTGAACTCTGAGGTTAGGGAATGATTAAAATACGTTGTGCTTAGATGTGCTTTGTGGCACATCCCTAAAGTCTGTCTTTCATGTCACTCATCTAGCAGAAAAGACTAGAAATACCATATATAACCAGGTTTTCAGTACAGTTCAATCCTCAGTTAGGACCTATCCTTAGCTGGTCAGCTTTTGTGAAGCTGTAGAGGACATTTATAAAACCAATATAATGTAAAGATCTCCTGACAGAATGATCATGTTTGCAGTTTGCCTACCATCTTCTTGTGATGGTTTGTTATAACTTGAACTCTGGCTTTCGGAGTTGCAGTGTCCACCACCTTGCCTTTAGCCGCCTCCCTCTGGTGTGCATGTGCTTCTGAGGGGAAATGTGTAGACGTTCCTTGCTCTTCTAGACCCTTTTGTTAGACTGACTTCAAGGTGTGCGGAAGTCCCATTAAAGCTAGGAGACCTAAACATTACACATAATAGGTGGATTGAAAACTCAGTGGTTTTGAGTCACGACAAATGCATTGCAACACAGTAAACGGTGAAAGTAAAGTTTTTGTCAGCAACTTTAATCAGCAGGAAATTCACACTTTTCTGCATGTACAAATATTAGTAAACCCCTCATCAACCAGATCAAAATATAAAATCCGTTTATCTCCTATGCTTTTACTTCCTCTAACCTGCATCTCTAAAAGACATCAAACCTTTAAAAACATTGGGCACAATTTTTAAGTTATATGAGGTGAACGTCACCAAGCCACCACCTTTAAAGACAACATTCGCTGTAAAGTAGAACCACCAAAATCATTCTGAAAGTGACAGTGATATCACATAACCCATTAAAAACAAGCATCTGGAGCCCAAAGAAATAAATAAGATAAAAGCAGTTGTGCAAGTTCATTTGAGAGCTGGATTGACTTGTTCTACAGAGTCCAGACGTTCGATGTGAATCACCAATATTGTATGAGAATTTAAAGGGATGAACGGCACTGCTCAGTCCCCATGATTGTTAGTAGAAGAATGTGCCGAAGTCTCCCATGCCATTGCGCCTGAACTGGTTTTCCTGAAAGGAAATGAATATCTTGTGCTCCATCAGATCCTGGACAGGTTGACTGCAGGACGTGTCCTTGCTCCTGCTGAGCTGGCGGTTGAAGTGCCACTTCCTGCCCAAGCTGGAGGCTCCGGCAGAGCTGCTGTGCTCTGCGGCGTCAGCCCGACAGTCTGCTGAGCTGTCGGTGGATGATGGAGGCATCTTCTTGATGGCGTCCTGCTCTTCTCCGTCTTTATCTTTCACCCCTGCAAAGTCCTCTGCAAAAAAACGTGAAAAAAGAGGGGACGTGGAAGAAACAGAAACTTCACTGCTGCCTGGTCGTGGGCAGCAGTTGACCCATGGACAAAAACACAAAACGGAAGCAAACGTTCATTACTACCAACATGGTTTGTATCACATACGAATGAGGATGTGATCCTGGGCTGGGCGTAGACTATTGCTCATCAACAAAGTCAAGGCCTTTAGGAACATGTTATTTAGAGGTGCGAGACCTCCACCAACCTTCACACGTGCCTTGTGGAGCTTTGTGTTGTTCCCCATCACTGGGCTTGACAAGGATCACTCCGTAGCCCTCGTTATTGTGAATGACATTTTTCTCCAAGGTGATGGACGGCATCACGTCCAGTTCACCAGCAAAGTCCTGAAGACATAGAAACGCGGGGCTGACCACTACGGAGTTCAGCAGGAATATACCTGCAGTCAACACGTCTTCTCAGTTCTGACTATATCTTTATAGCTGAAGTTGAGTACCAGCTGAGGCTCAGTTCCCCCCTGTCTGTCGGTTATCCTGACATCGGTGGTTCATGTAACATGAGACCATTCAAAACCACCGCAATCAAAGCAGGAACAGCCAGCGCAGATGACCTGAGGGCAGCAGACCCCGGCCTTGGCTTCCTGTCCCCCTCACCTTGATGAGGATGCCGTCCTTACAGTGGTGAATGCCATTACCAGTTAGCCTGCAGACACTGCCGGGGTAGACCTCCACACCAGCCCCCTGCAGCACACACACAACACACACACACACACACACACACACACTAAACACACGCCTTCTCTTACAAGGATCAGACAGTCCCAAGAGAGCACCGTAACGACCAAAATGAGGAGACAATTTCTGCTTCTTTACTGCATGTATAAGCCATAAAGCCACCTTGGAGCCGTACAGGTCACACATGGTCATGTTGAAGTGGGCCGACGGCCGGACAGTGACCCCTGTGGTCTCACACTGTAGAACACAGTTCTCCAGGGTCACGGCTCCTTGTCGCACACCTGACAAAACGACGAGCATGTCACAACTCAGTCCACTTAAAACTCCTCAGTCCTTTAAAAACTTAAGTTTCAGAACACACAAAGGATTTGGCCAGCTAATCATAGAGGACAGTAGTAGGTAAAAATGATTGAATCTCCAAACGCCGCCCGGTAGGAATTGTGGCAAAGACTAAGTAAAAAAAAAACAACTAACACGATCGTGAAAGAGCAGCAGTGGGTGTTATTGTGATTTGAATAATTTGTGTCATTACAATAAATGATGGATTAATACAAAGCAGAAACACTCGACATATAGCACTCATACAAGTCTGTACATGGTGGCCATGTGTTGTGTCTGGCTGGGGAGGCTTTGTCACTACACTCAGTCTGTTGTTATGTCTACAGTATATTATGGTATCTGATTGTATGCTTGTAGCTTCTCTTTGGCGTACACATTGGGTTTCTCCACTAAGTATGTATATACATTTAGTGTTAATGTTTACAAACAGTAAATGGATCCATTGAAGGAAATGGACTTCTGAAATGGATCTCTCCGTGGTATGGGGGCTTCCTGTGCCCTCTGCAAGGCTCCGTCCGTGAAAACTCACACAGAATGCCTTCAATGGCGTCGTGCTGGATGAACTTGATGTTGGACAGTCTGACTTCAGCTCCCGTAGATTCTACGAACAAGTCGCCCTTGTTTCGATTCTCAATCACCACATCGTCGGGAAGACCAAAGCCTGACACACAAACACGAGAAACAAACCCGTCAGCCTGCCCGTCAGTGTACAGCCGCTCACGGTGTGTGTTTAGTTCAGGAACTCGGACAACCCCTGTGTAGTACAACCTCAGCACTAAATACCAGAGACCACTGCATGAAGCTCTAATGGGCTTCTTGTTAACAGAGTAGCTTTAATTAAGTGGTCGACCCAATACCTTTAGTATGACCTTGCCCAACATGAATTCTGATTCTGTGCTGCATGATTCTACTCATACCATGATTCACATAGTATCAGTTTTGCAGACTGTAGGTACGTATGAATGATTTCACTCGCACAATATCTGTAAGTGTGCATGAATGATTGAATGATTTCAGTAAATCCTAAGCTAAAGCTAGCTAAAGAAAATAAGTAACGCAATTCATTATTTTGGCAGAAAAAAAGATGTTTTACCCTCTATGGTGACTGAGTCTGGTAGGCAGATGGAGCTACCGACACGGTAGAGCCCTGGGAGAAGAATGACCACATCTCCCTGGTGGTATGAATCCAGTGCCGATACTGGGTCTCTGTGGAACTAGAAACGCAAGTCAGGGCAGTCAGACAGCCTCGGGCAGAGCCATTCTTCATCTTGCTGCAGCTTATCGGCGTCTACTGGAAATGCGTGTAACCTACTGACCATCATCTTTTCTTAGTTTGCAAACAACACAGAATTCACAAGACAACATTTTTCCCCATCTGAACCCACGAAAATAGCGGACAAGGATGATCCAACAGTGTTACGGCGCGGCCGTCAGAACTGACCTGAATCTCAGTTTCTCCCGATGCGCTCATAGGCAGCAGTCTGTCGCTGAGGAGGGACTGGAGCTGGAGGCTGCTGCAGGAGCTTGTGACCACATGAACTACTTTGATACCGGATTCTCTGGAACCGCGGGACTGCACACACTGCTGCCTGGCATTTCCTCTGTAGCCCAGCACATACCTGGACAGGAAATGGAGGATCCGGGCAAATAAGGTTAGAAAATGAGGAAAGGTTGGATAGGATTAAAGGGAAACACAGGTGACCGTGCTAGGTCAATTAGGAGATGAACAATGTGAACACTGTCTACCTCAGCAGGGGATTCTCTATGATATGGAGCTTGCGTTTCAGTGTCTCCAGCTGGTCGTAAAGTTTCAGGCCCTCCACCATGGACACATTGTCCAGCTCAGAGTCTGAGTCGGCACTGAGGCCACTCCGCAGCAAGGAGAACTTCTGAAAGCACTGGGAGCAGTTTTCCAGGACGGACTGGTACTCTGCAATCAGGCCTGCGGGGACTCTGTTTTCCAAGATGTCATAGTAGCTAAGAGAAGACACAGTCAATGAGGATTATTGTTCACAGTGATTAATGCTTCTAAATACTAAATCGGTGCCACAAGCTCAACTTACAGCCTAAGGCGAGGCTCCACGCGACGAACAAAGTAATCAAAGTCGTCATCCTCATCCTCCTCATCCCATTGTCTCCAGATGTGTTTATAGAAGAATCTAGAGATACAGACAGAAGAGAGCATGGGGGAGGAAAAGGGAAAGGATAGCACCTGTGGGCAGCTCGTCAAACCGTTCCCAAATGTCCCACCTGAGGTGCTCAAGAGCAAGAGCTGTCTGGTCGGCGTCACCAGACTGATCATAGACCACATGGAGCTCATGCAGAGGAACTTTGTGCTGTGTGGCCTCCAGCAGAGACTTCAAGGCGTCCTCGTCGAGTTCACAGTCTCTGGCGTCACACTGCAGAGGCAGGACCAGTCTCACGCACGCCTTCAAATCCTTAAAGTCCATGTCACGCACCTGCAACCATGAGCGATTTCCCTCCCCGGTCAATCAAAGCAATCCATCTGACGCTTTACAACACAGGCCCGTACAATGAAATGTATGTTGTGTGTCTTTCAAACACATTATTCAGATCAGATATTCCTCTTATTTACTTTCAAGCCCTGCTGCATAGTGATGCAGAAAAGTATTGCATAGGCAAAGAAAACAAAATAGAAAGCAAGTGGCTTGTGGGCCACTTAAATAGGTTAACAACAGTCGCTTCAAATCCCTTAAAGCAGGGAAGAGTCAGAGATGTAAGAAACCTGATCTCACCTCCACTAGAACATCAAACACATCAGTACACCACAGAGCCCTCCAGTCACAGGGCTCTACCACCTTCTCTAAGTAATCTGCGATAAACACCTTCACCTCGGAGGGCTTACAGTCCCCTGCACAAAAACACAAGGAGGAATGGGCATGAGAACTGTTAAACATCAAGTCCGTTCTCTTATCAAGCTGAAGAAGAATGCGAGTTTTCCTTCAAGTACCGAGCATGTAGTCCTGCAACACCTTAAACCTCTCGTAGAAAAGCAGGTGGTTGGTCTGAAAGGTGTTGGGAAGACTTGAATTCACTCCCCTCTGACACTCATTTCTCTGGAGCCGAGTCCCGGACCTTTCTGGGCTCATGTGGTCGGTGCCGCTGTCATCGTCAGTCTCATCCTCGCTTCTCTTATCTTCCTCTTCATTTTGAAAGAGAGCTTCGGGAGAAAAACAAAAGCACTATCAAAACGTTGTTCCGCCCGTTTTCTTTTCTCAAACCGTGGCTCGCTCCCTTCCGAAATACAAAATTCCGCAAGACGAGGAATCTATCTGAACCACAGGCCAAAGACTACTCAACCATGACTTTGATTTAATATTAATAGAAAATGAAATAATCCAAACATAGTTCCCAAAGTGGTCATGGGATCCTGAAAAGCCAGACCTTCACCACATTAGCTCACATGGTGAGTTACTAATCAACCAATGTCAACATGATCTGCTCACTTTCACCTATGCAGGAAACAGCTATTGGCTAAATATTTACTCTTGCAATTTGTCAGTACCATTCATCAAACGGGTGCAATTTATTTACTTCCAGAGCTGCAACAACAAATCGATTTTCTTTTGAATTTGAAAATGATTTTAAGAATGTGTGTCAAGAGGCTGGTTACGGTTTCTTCAGTTATCCAAGACACAATAAAGATTTTGAATGGCCTTATTTTGTCAGTAAAACAGGCATTGACAATTTCGACCATTTCTGTATAATTTTATAGACCAAATATCTAATCAAGTAATCCAGAAAGCAGTGAACTAACTGCTAGTGGTTACTAACCACTTGCATCTCAAAATGAATGTTGAGTGTATGACAAGTGATACAATTGGACATCATACATTTTGAAAATGTATGATGAACAGTGAAGAGTGAACTTTCAACTCGGTGCTGCCTCTAGTGGATACACTGCTCCATTACCAGGCCAACGTATGGGAGGATTTAAGTTCAACACAAGTCGAGTTTGTGAAGACACTCTACTCACGTAGAGCATAACGGGGCCTTAAGGTAGTATATCATTATATACACACAGGTCGGACTGATACTGTAACCTGATTCCAATGACAACAATCTAAACGCAGCTGACGGGACGTCGACAGGCTAGGCTATGGGTGCAGCACAGGCCAGGAAGACCCGTCTGCTTGTTTTCTAACCATGAAAGAGTGAAAGTGAGCCAAACCTTTAGGTATCTGGGTCGCATCGTGTCGCTCTCCCGAGACCTCGTTCTTCTTGTCCACGTCCAGGTCGACGTTAACGTAGGACTCTAGCTCCACAACCACGAAGTCTAACAGCTCCTCTCCGCTCTCCCTCCTCCCAACAGCAACTGCTGGACGTTCCCGTAGCTCTGGCTCCATGAGTAACACACAGACCATCCAACAAGTTACTTTCAACACTTGGATTGTTTTGCCAAACGGACACGAAGTTTACCAACACCCTCCCTGTTACTTTCAAAATATTCCCGGTCGAGGCGGACCCAGCCAATCATCGTCAGCTGATGCAGGAAGCTCCGCTCTCAACTCCAAATCACGTCCGCGATTTACGACACAGAGACGCGACCCCGTCAGAATACGTCAGCGTCGACGCCATATTGTTAGTGGCGAAAAGAGTTCTGGGCTGGGTCCGAAACCAAGCCGTTGTTCCCTTCCCCCTACACCTGGGGCCACCAACTATATATGTCTGAGGTCCCGAATATTTGTGGACAAGCAACTTGGGCAATGGACACTTAAATAAATTCAAAAATCAAAATCACATTTTCTCTATGGCTTCAACACCATCCAGCCATTACTGCTCAGAGAGAAGATGAAAAGCACCGGAGTAGACCAACACCTGGCTGCATGGATTACAGACTACCTCACCAGAACACAGTATGTTCCAGCACTGTGTGTCCGACATGGTGCTTTGCAGCACAGGTATCTCTCAGGGTACAGTGCTCTCTCCTCTCCTCTTCACCCTCTACACAGCAGACTTCACCCACAACACCACACACATTCAGCCACATTCAGAAGTTCTCTGATGACACATTTGTTGGGTGTGTATCTGAGGAGAACAACCTGGACGGTCATCAGGGACTTTGTCAGCCACAGTGAGCTTAACCGGCTGCAGCTTAACACCAGCAAAACAAAGGAGATGATCATTAACTTTCAGAGGAAAGCATCCCTTTTCACATCGGTGAACATCCGTGGATCGGACATTGAGGTGGTGGACATGTACAAATTCATGGGTGTTCACTGGGTCCTTCAGAGTGTGCAAGACTCTCTTAAGGACTTTTAAGCCAAACCTTAACCCTCAGTCATTTTCTATGGTGTGGTCTGCTGGAGAGGGTGCAGCACAGACAGGGACCGGAGCAGGCTCAATAGACTTAGGAGAGTGAGCTCCATCTTGGACTGTCCTCTTGACTCCAGAGAGGAAGTGGGGGAGAAAAGGATGTTAGTCAAACTGACATCCATCTTGAATAACACCTCTGACCCCCTACATGACACTGTGGGTTCCCTGAGCAGCTCCTTTGGCAATAAACTGTTACACCCATGGTGGAAGGAAAGGTTCTGCAGGTCCTAAATCCTGACCGCTGTCAGGCTCTGCAGCGCCTGGACCACCTGAATCATGTTGTCATGTCACAGTCACAGTAGTCGCTTTACCCCATACCAAATTATTCTTATCACTTACTACTTTTGCATACATTAAAATATTTTTATCCATCCATCCATCCATCCGCTTCCAGCTCTTCCGGGAGGATCCCAAGGCGTTCCCAGGCCAGCTGGGTGACATAGTCACTCAGCATGTCCTGTGTCTTCCTGTGGGTCTCCTCCCGGTGGGACATGCCTGGAGCACTTCACACGATAGGCGTCCAGGGAGCATCCAATACAACTGCCTGAGCCACCTCAGCTGGCTCCTTTTAATGTGGAGGAGCAGCAGCTCTACGCTGAGCTCCTTCCAGGTGACAGAGCTCCTCACCTTATCTCTTAGGGAGTGCCCCACCACCCTGCGGAGAAGACTCATTTTGGCCACTTTTATCTGGGATCTCAGACTTGGAGGTGCTGATTCTCATCACAGCTGCTTCACACTCGACTGCAAAGTGATATATAATTTATGATTTACCAGCCATTTTTATATTCACATTTGCAATATTATTTCTGTTTTTATATGCATGTTTACTATTTTGTTGCACACTGACTGTTCCAGCCCTTTGATTTTTCATCTGTAATTGTGTTTTTTGTCTTTTACTTTTTACATTTTAATTCTGTCGTGTTTAATACACTGTGCTGCTGCTGTGACAAGTAAATTTCCCCTTTGGTGGTTCATTAAAGTACAATCTAATCTAATCTGATCTAAAATAATTTAATGTAATGTAACCTAATCTCATCTAATAACACACAAGAGGAACTGACCAACCAAACCAAACCATTCTTTGCAGGGCCGTTTGTTTTACAGCTCTCACGTCTGGTGTGAAAAAGTTGGTGTCAGAGGGGAATTGTAATTTCACCCGTTAAGCAGATTTAAAATCACTGTAGTTTACTTAATGTCTTGATGTGCTGAACATTATTTGTTATGTTTTGTTCTGATCCCAGGCTACAGTTTACCATGATATTTTAAGTTATGTCATTTGGTTTTTCTCCCTATTTCCTATCGAGAAGTTTCCAAATTTGAAGCTTTTTCAGTCTATTCAAAAAATAGAAAAGTATGTCAAACAATAAATAGTGCAACGAGGACCAACGAGTTTGACCTCATTTTGGAATCGAAATAGTCATAAATTGTGATTGATTACTGATAGTTATTTAAGTCTCAGTTGCTTTTTTTTTCAGTTGGTTTAATAGTGGGGACTAGGACATAAACGACTTTTCATTTTTTCTAGCTGTCCTACCTGTCATCAAAGGAGCCCGTGGGCTGCCAGTTGAACATATAAGAGGGAGGACAGAGGGTCGTGATCACGACATGAGACGCTCCTACTCGTCATCTGCAGACGTCACAGTTTCAGGTGTCGTGGCACGCCCTTCTCTACCTGTGCACACACGCTCACGGGGTGGTGTGGCATCCGTGTGTAGATACGCGGAAGCGAAAGGACAAGCCGAGTCACTGATGAAATGCGCCTGTGGACTGAGGATTGGTGGACTTTGATATCACGGAGATGTTGATGAGGACGTACAGAGAGCCGAGAGATGATATGACATTAGAGAACAGTTCTCTCTGACCGCAGCTGACATCCACAGGCGATAGCTTCCATCATGTTTTTCAAGTCGGTTGAGGTAAACACACGCACACACACACACACACGAGTGTAAACTGAAAAAAACTCTGGCATCACAGATTGCTGTGCTCATTGAATAAAATACTGTATTTCTCTGCCAGATTCACTCGCTACCAGCCTGCTCGGATATTATTATGTTAGTAGTCTGCAGTGTTACAGAGAAAACGTCCATATGGTCAGATACATTGTGCTGCGCAGCAATGATACATGGGGGAACAATCGTAAAATCGTAAAAGCATTTCAAATTCCTGACAAAGTCTTACCAAGAGTTATATTACAATTTTTTTAGAATATAATTTATTATTACAATTATAGGCAGAAACCGAATTGAACTGAACTGCTATCAAAATACTTGCCGATTAGATTTATTTTGCTTAGAAAATAGTTTGTGTTAAGAGGCAGGCTCTGGATGTGGGCATGAACTGCATGGACTGAAGTTTGACTTCAGCAGGAGCTTGCTGTCTCTCAACCACTGGGCATGTGCTGTCTGACTGGGTCAGCAGTGAATTCTGTTGGAAGGTGCAGCCTGGGGCACACCCATGTCAAGGTTCACTAGCATAGATTTAGATCTAGAGACCAGGTTTATGTGCCATCTTATCTGTAGCCATAAAGGTATGAGGTATTTGAAGTGTAAACTGCCGAATTGACCAATGGGATAGTAGGGGTTGAACATGTTGGCAGGTCTGAACCTGTAGTCCCTGAAATGTCAGAGGGAGACAAAGGACCATTGCAAAAACCCAGTGACAAAACAAGCAGTGACTGAATTTCAGATGTTTTACCCACAAGTTAAGTTAAGAGAATATAACTGAAGGAGAAGTGTAAGGAGACTGAAGAATTAAGGCAACATTACGTTAGAATAAACAAGCTAATTAGCTCATTGTCAGTGGGAAAAAGATAGTGTGGAAGAGTTGGGTCTCTAAGAGCTTGAAAATTGAGAGGGACAGGGACCTGCTCTGGTAGTGGTTGGTAACTTGCTCTACCATCAGGAATGAGGTGATTCAGAGGTGAAATGTGTATGTCCTGAGCAAAGCATTTAGGTGGACTAGATACTAGAGTGTCAAACAGATTTGTGTCTGCCCCCCCCTCACACCGACTCAGTGACCTGAAGTGACCAATTGTGTGTGTGTGTGTGTGTGTGTGTGTGTGTGTGTGTGTGTGTGTGTGTGTGTGTGTGTGTGTGTGTGTGTGTGTGTGTTATTTAGGAAAACATTGAGCTGCAGGACAGAGGGAGGGGCAGTTGCAGCTCTGAGCCTTTGCTTCCTACTACGGTAAGGATCCATGTCTCTCGGTCTCTGTCTCTGAACTTTTCATATATGAACAAGATAACTGCCCACTGACCTCATCAGTGACATGCAAATGGAGAACCTATCTGTTTGAATGAAAAGGCTCATTGACTGTGTTTTTATGTGGTGAGCAGTGACCAGATCCCACTGTTTTTTTTTAATCTGAAACGTCTCTCTGTTGCTGTGATAAAGTGGAAAAACTGCCACTTGTCTCATTTGCAAGTTTTATCTCTTTTAATGAGCAAAAACATTAGATATGAAAGAAAACCATCCTGTAACTCTGGAGAACAGGACATCAAGCAGGTTTCGCTTGATGTCATATCCTAAGTGTAATTTGGATAACAGGCACAATATTGATAGCCGTCGTAGCAGTTGAACAGTCGTTACTCAGAGGTGTAGTAACATGACCATGCTTGTTGGGACTGAACTTGGCTGACTCTTTGAATAAGTAAAAAGCTTACTAGGGAATAACAAGATCAACACCGTACCTTAAGTTCCCTTAATGCGACTTTGATGATGGTGATTCATAGGACAGAGATGACTGACGTCACAGGGACATTGACATCCGTCAGTTGTGTTGAAACTGAAGCAAACTGTTGGCTTGATCTTGGTGCATGAAAAGTTTGAGGATCTATGCAGATTTCCCCTTATTTCTGTGAAATAACTGTGCACTTCTGATGTTTCATTCTATGAGTGACTATAGTGAAAATGAAGGGTGAGATTTATTTTAGATTTATTTTTTGGCAAAAGGTAAATTCAGAAGTTTTTTCTTTAGTAATTACCATATTTTTGTATTTATTATGTTTAAATATATACCATACAGTGTTTAGAGAGTTAAATAATAAGACAAACAGTCTTGAGGAAGAGGTTTAGAGATCTGTTTAGTTGTTCTGGCCTTATTAAACAATGCATCTATGCCATTATTTTACCGACCAGCTCAATCAGAGGATATTCGACTATGTACTGGTCGCTGACAATGTGGACGATGACATGGATCAGAAAGTGCAGAAACGAGAAGCCTTTATTCATCAGCTGAAAAAGAAAAGCATGGCAGTCACTGTGAGTCCTCATCCTTCATTCTCCCAGATTCTCTCTGCTGCATGTGGACAATCACTGTAAGAATTAAAGTCGGTGTGTATGTGTGTTAGAGGATCAACCATGACGATAAAGTGTTTTATGGCTTCCGTGCCCCACATGAAATGTTTGAAGACTACCAGTACTTGCTCAAAGTATCCGACTCTTGCAACTGGTGTGGCGATGTGAGGACTGCTGCCAACCAAGCAACCAGGTAACACACATATATATTCACACACCGGAGCATGCACAACTGCTGCTTTACACCAGGCATCAAGTAATGAAGTGATGAAGTCACATAAAAAGGTCTCCATGCAGTAAATATAAAGCAGGCAGCAGGAGCTCATGAAGTAATAGTCTCCCTTTAGTCTCTTCTGCTTCTCCACTTCTTAACTGGAGATGAATCGTCAATATTTTACAGTGGCCAACTACTCATTACTCTTTTCAGAGAGAAATGTCTTCATGAGTCTGTACAGATGTTGAATATTTAGATTTGTGGCAAAGGTAACAAATGTTTGAAATGTTTTTTGTTTGAAGTTTTGGCACATTGCGTCCTCATTGGCTAATCGTTTCTTAAATAATAACAATAATCCCAATGGCAACAATAATAACAACAACCATTATATGGTTTTGCAAAGGCTAACAGGGCACCTGCAGTTTTCCTGCTTCGAATGCTGAAAAATAAGCGATTTCTTCATGATATAATTGTTTATTGATCTTTTTAAATCACATGGTCCTTAAGTACTGAAGCAGAGGTTAATAAATCTAATCTTAAGGTTGCTTCCTTTGATTTTCACTATCTCTACTATTATTAATGATTCTGTCCTTCTTATACATACACATCTCTTACAGATGGCTAGTTAAAAAGGAATGATGAGAAATTAATTGTGCTACTGTTAGATTTCAGCAGAGCTTTTGACATCATAGATCATAAGTTGTCACTTGTGAAGCTGTCTGCCTATAAGTACAATGATTCAGCTCTTCATTTATTAAAAAGTTAACTGTCCAACAGACAACACTGTGTAGTGTTACTGGCTCTCTCTCAAGTACTGAAACAGTGAAGATGATGAGGATATGATTTACATGGATGACACAACATTGTCTCCGCAGATAACATTTCAATGGTTAATAAGTCACCTCAACATGAATTAATGCTTGTCTCAAGTTGGGTATGAAAGAATGAACGAAAACGAACGAACGAAATTGAACATCTTGAAAATGGAACTTATTGTTATGGGCTCTAATCATATCCTGAGGTCTGAACCCAATGAATTAATAAGTAATGTCTAAATTGAATACAAACATTAAAGCCAGCACTTATCTGCTGAATGAATCAACAGTTAAATTATTAATTCACTCCTTAGTTTTGTCCCATTTAAACTACTGCCCAACAGTAAGGTCCAGTGGCTTAAAGAAAGAGCTTGTTAAACTTCATTTTATTCAAAACAAAGCAGAATGCCTTTCTCTGTGATGACCAGAGACAGTGTTCTAGGTATGCATGCTAGGCTCTCATGGATGCTGGTGGATGAGAGACCGGCTTAAGGCCTGATAATGAACCTGAGGAATGAATCTGAACCTTCTATTTCACACAAACCTGTTTTTTGTTGTTGTTGTTTCTGCAGCTTAAACCATCAAATGTAAAACATAGTTGTAGCACTAGACAGCACTCAGGTAACATCTGCCTTTACCAAGAACCCCACACTTGATTGCAACTGCTGAAATGGCAAGTTTTGAAATGAAACTGAAGTTTCAACTCTAATCATGTTAATACATTTATGTTGAGTAATAGCAGCATAATTATTTGATAATCATATTACATTTACTTTGAATTACATCATATAATCCTTCTGTGCTTATGGTAATACAAGATGAATAGCATCATGCAGTTCCATATAATTCTTTTATAATCATGTTAAGACACTTACATTTAATGACGCCATGTAATTCTGCACAATTCTTTGCTATTTTTTTATGTTGAATTCTTCTTGCAATTCCCTGTGTAAAATACTTTTTTTTGTCTCTGTTTGATCTAATGTGCAACCTATGATGAATAGTCTCAATTTCATTGAAGGCTAATGGGTATCTAAAAGAAACAATAAACAATATTACAACCCAGCCAATAGTGGACAGATGACCTCCCCCTTGGAGGTGGTTCTGCTTAGGGTTTTCTCACTGTTAAATTAAGTTTTTTTTCTTTAGCATTCTCATGGGTTCTGTTTTGTTCTGTTGGGCTCTGCTCTCTATATATTGTTTGCTCATATAAAGTGCCGTTAGATAACGTTTAACAAGCTGGCAGTTTAAATAAATGAAAGTTGAAGACCAGAACTTCAAGTCCAGAGGACAATAAACAACAGTGTTAACCATACCAGGTTAGGGTTAGGGTTGTTGTATATCAACATTAACAGATTCAAAATACATTGTGTTATACACATCTATTCAGTCTGATTTTGAAGATCCTTTACAATTTTTACTTTTTAATTATCTCTCCAGGATTCGAATTGTAGATTTTATCCTTCATCACACCTTTATCAATACGGGAGGTGAGTATGATTAGTGGTCACCTATGACTGTACACAAAAATCAGGCAAATTAAAGTTTGACTGGAAACCATAAATACTGAAGCCATATGACATAACTGACTGTCTTATTCCACCAGAGAACCTGGACGAACTCTTCCTGAAAGGCGTGTTTGAAGCCAAGTTCTGCCTCCATGAGGTGAGTCTTTTTTTTAACTAGCGTTTTATACTAGTCATTGCTGATACCAAAGGCCAAATGGATGCAACCTGATTAGGATTAATGTACAAAAGAATTTTATGTCAAATGTGCTTATACTGTAATCCCTCCTCAGTTGTCAATTTTCCTGTGCTTGAAGGACAAGATGCAGAACAAATAAACCTATTCTGAAAACCCAGAATGATTGCAAAATAGCTTGAAACTAGTTCTGTTAGTTCCAGTTTGCCGTGTAATTAAATATATCTTTGTGCTATATGTTGAAATTGATGGTCAGCAGCTAAAATGATAGGTTGCTTCCCTCCCCTCTTCTCCTAAACTCGTGTGCTGACCCCAACAACGCATACCTTAAGTTCAAAGGGAAATTTGTTGTCCATGTATGTGGGTGCGTGAGGTTACATATACATGGACAAATCTCTTTGCATTCACATTACATAATGAATGCAAAGAGAAGCGGTTTGGATGCTGTGCGAATGGGTGTGAGCTACACAGCGATCAACGTTATGAAATGTTTCCACTGCTTTAGTATTCAGGCTAAAACCATGACGTTGGTGTTTCAGTTTTTTTTTAACAATGACTTTCAGCGACAGAAACAGAAAGTGCTGAGGGATAAGTGGGCTCGGTGGTCAGGTCTGTTCATTGGCCAACCAGTCAGTGATGTCAGGTGAGTGTGTCATTTTCTTTCTGTCTGTATCTTTATCCATGGACAACCACTTGACTCAAGTATACTGTATATTATGCAATGTACAAACAAAACCCAAGATTTACAGATGTGATCGACAGTATGCAGACACAAATTTGAATATGTGTAGGTTAGCTTCACTGATCACAATGTGAATTAATTGTACATCGTATAAAGTGGTTAACTACATTTACACCCGTTATAAGCATATCTGGTTGATCCATCATAAGGGGAAGCTGATATCCCTTTGTCTGGATTGGCAATAAGCAGAAGAAAGCATAGATAGAAGTCCCCATCCCCATCTGTAATTGTGTAGTGTGGACATTTCTATATGTATTCTGGTTGTCTGTATGTTTCTCTCAGGTGTTACTTTGGAGAGAAGGTGGCTTTGTACTACCTGTGGCTGGGCTGGTACACCAAGTTGCTGCTTCCAGCTGCTGTCCTTGGTGTCGTAGTGTTTTTGTATGGACTCGCATTTTTCAACACCAACCCTCTCATGTGAGCAGTCATATGTTGTAATGATTGGTTTAGGACTTGCAAAACACAAATCAACTGGCCTTTGTCCAAAATCACTTTCACTGTATAAACTTCTGATTCTCTGTCAAACGAACGAACGAACGAACGAACGAACGAACGAACGAACGAACGAACGAACGAACGAACGAACGAACGAACGAACGAACGAACGAACGAACGAACGAACGAACGAACGAACGAACGAGCGAGCGAGCGAGCGAGCGAACAAACGATTCATAGTGCCAGTGAGAATACAGGCCATTGCATTTTGAATAAGGTAAGGGGGGGGGGGTTCCTCCCATTGTCAAAAAACATGCAGTTAGGTCAACTGGAGACTTTAAATTGTCCATAGGTGTTTGTGTGAATAGTGTGTGTGTGCCCTTTGATGGAAAGGATTACCCCTGTTGGAGAGAGACACCAGCAGACCCTCACCACACCAGTGGGTAGGAAGTGGGTATAGATGGGTATAAGATGAATGAATAATCTAATTGGCTTCTTATGAATGGGTGGATTGAATTTTGTGAATCTGAAACTGACAGGAAGTCCCTTGATTTGAAAATATTTTTAGATGGTAAAATTCTCATCTGGCTCATATGACTTTTGAAATTAAAATTACTGTCAATAATAACACCCAGATTTCTTGCTTCAGTTTTACTGTCCAGCTTTGTCTTTGTTAAGGTGTAAAAAAGTATGCTATCTGTTAGCTATTGGTTAATGTCACTGATGCATTGAATTATGGTCTTGATTGGAGAGAGGTTATCCAGATGTAACAAAATGTAAAGTTGTGAATCATCTGCATAGTTATTGTAATTTATGTTTTGTTTTCATACATATACATGGATAATATACACTCACTGGCCACTTTATTAGGTACACCATGCTAGTAACCGGTTGGACCCCCCTTTTGCCTAATACTCAGGTAGGCTGTGGCGTTGCAACGATGCTCAATTGGTACCAAGGGGCCCAAAGAGTGCCAAGAAAATATTCCCCACACCATTACACCACCACCACCAGCCTGAACCGTTGATACAAGGCAGGATGGATCCATGCTTTCATGTTGTTGACGCCAAATTCTGACCCTACCATCCAAATGTCCCAGCAGAAATCGACACTCATCAGACCAGGCAACGTTTTTCCAATCTTCTATTGTCCAATTTGGATGAGCTTGTGCAAATTGTAGCCTCAGTTTCCTGTTCTTAGCTGAAAGGAGTGGCACCCGGCGTGGTCTTCTGCTGCTGTAGCCCATCTGCCTCAAAGTTCGACGTACTGTGCGTTCAGAGATGCTCTTCTGCCTACCTTGGTTGTAACGGGTGGTTATTTGAGTCACTGTTGCCTTTCTATCAGCTCGAACTAGTCTGGCCATTCTCCTCTGACCTCTGGCATCAACAAGGCATTTCCGCCCACAGAACTGCCGCTCACTGGATATTTGTTCTTTTTCGGACAATTCTCTGTAAACCCTAGAGATGGTTGTGCGTGAAAATCCCAGTAGATCAGCAGTTTCTGAACTACTCAGACCAGCCCTTCTGGCACCAACAACCATGCCACGTTCAAAGTCACTCAAATCACCTTTCTTCCCCATACTGATGCTCGGTTTGAACTGCAGGAGATTGTCTTGACCATGTCTACATGCCTAAATGCACTGAGTTGCTGCCATGTGATTGGGTGATTAGAAATTAAGTGTTAACGAGCAGTTGGACAGGTGTACCTAATAAAGTGGCTGGTGAGTGTATACATATAATATAAATATTTACATGCAATCCCTTAGAGATTAGATAACAGTGGACCAAGAATTGGCTCACAAGAATTTCATGTATGATGCAAAATCCCCAATAGATTCAAAAAAGTGCCTGCCCTGTAATCAACTGTTAAACTAATCCAGTGCCAGATCATTCAAGTTACTCCAGAGTGGAGAAAAATACTTAATTCTCAACAGTTACTGTCAAGTAATTCTGACTTGCAGAGAAGCTGAGTGGGGTATTTCTGAAAGTATATCTTATGATGACTCACTGATTATAAAGAGAGCAGCAAAAAACAGCAAACAATTCCTTCAACATTTTGTTTTGTGTTTTTCCCCAAAATGTTTGTCCTCAGTAAGGAAGTGTGTGAGTCCATCACCATCATGTGTCCTCGATGTGATAATAGATGTAAAGTTTGGGAGCTGTCGGACACATGCACCTACGCCAAGGTGAACCTCTCTCTGTTTCTTCACTCTGTTCATCTCAACTGCTTTTAAAGCTGCTCTCAGTTGGTGCTGAATTGTTCTTCTGACTCCATCCATTCTTTACCTGAAATGGTTTGTAACTTACCAGTTAGGTAACAAGAGCTGTCTCAACATTAAAATGCTGTTTTTGTGTCAACACTAATTGAGGTTTGAAATGGATTTAATATGAAAACGGATAGAAGGTAGTCAGGACTTCAGACATAATTCTGTACACAGTTTAATGAAGCTTTTCCTGCTACTAAGGTCTGTCTGTAGTACCTGATTATGATATTCTCTTCCTAAGTTTTATGATCATGTGTTTGTATTTGCACAGGTTAGCCATCTGTTTGACAATGAGGGCACAGTGGCTTTTGCTATGTTCATGGCAATATGGGGTGAGTATGCAAAAGTTGTCTTCTCTCCACAAATCAGAAGCAAAGGTTTATGAAACCCAATTCCTAAACTGGATGATAAATATGACATACATAACTACTGCGAGATATGTGGAAATACAGCCCACTGCTCCTCTGAAGAAGCACTGAAGACCACCAGATCAATAGGGGAACAGGCCAATGACCTTCGTCACAAAGGTCAGATACTGGTCCTGGTTTTCAGTACCAGCCTAGTATCTGCAGGGAAAAATTGAGCACATGACGGATGAATTTAAATCCACTAGCCAATGCATTGTGGGCCAGTAAGGTCACAAGTATCAACTGGTATCAACTCACTCCCTTACTCTAGAGATGGAGGTATTAGACCAAACAGAGGAAATGCATAAAGCAGCTCTTGCAGCCGGACATGTACTATTATGTCTAGCTGTGTAGGTTGTTATCATAACGTAATGGGACCAGATCTGGTTTGCCACCTTTGGGTGAAGACGCCATGCCCTATAAATCAGAGTGTGTGACGTATCACGCAGACTAAACTGGTGAGTATATGCAAATCATTGACATTTTCCAATAGGTATATGGCATATACCTGTGTGTCACGTAGACTACGCCACCGGTGGTCCCGGAGATGTGAAAGAAAATGTGTCGGGGTGAGAAACACTGCTGAGGGCTCCAAGAAATGTATGCAAATTTCCCAGAGAGCTGGTTTCTAAAATCTCCCCACGGAATGGGTCGTGTGCATCCTACCTCACCCTGACAGGCTGGCTGGTGATCACCTTCCTGGATAGAAAAGGGCCCAAAGGGAAAAGAGGGGGCTTGCCAGAGACGCAATTTCTGAAAACAGTGTATTGTCACCAGCACCTTCAAGGTGCTGTGATTCTGAGGCTATGCAAAGCTGGAATTCCATCATTTGGAGGCACAGATTTTCTTGATTGGAAGAGCGCCAGGCATGACCTGAAGGTCCTCACTCACTCCTCTGAGAGGCGAGTCTCTGAGAATTCAAAGAAAATCATACAAAATCAGACAGGGATAATGCTGGTGTCTGAGTTAATCATGAAACCTGTAAAAACTGTATTACAGCCTGCGTGATACTGTCACCTAAGTGGAGTTACTGTTGCTTCCTGAAGGGAGGGAAGGATGCTGTATTTCCTGAGAAAAGCATTCAGGACCTGTAAATTGAGAATAGGGTATATCCTGTTTGGAACCAACACGTACTAGGGAGTAAAAACAGTTTGCCCCTGCGACAATGAGAAAACATGGCCTGACTCTCCCTGAGCACGATTGCTCCCTGATTATGCCTGCAAAACCTGGGGTAATGAATGCTTGCTGCAGCCTGTAACCCCTCCTGTGCACAGCACCAATGGAGACTTTGTGATTGAGGCCCATTTCTGCCCCCTGACGGAGAGAGGGGACACATCTCTCACTCCCTTCACCAAGGGAGGCTCCATCCGTGGAGCGGTGGCATGTGAATGGCCACTAAATGGCTGATCATTTGAGGACTGGCTTTGGTGCCTAGCAATATCATCTTCCTTGTCCTATGAAATAAGCAAATGGTGTTTTTATCCTCACCGTAGTCTAGTTGTAGGACTTATTCCTCAGCAGGAAAAAATGCAACCAAGTCAAGCCTGAGGCATTTTGATTAGGCCTGGTGTGTGCCATTGCTCAATATCGTATTGCTGTAGGAATCAAGATGGAGCCTTCCAGCCCTCTGGGGTGAGCTACTTTGGCATCAGTCATACTCCCTGTTAGCTGGTGTACTAAGATAGCTAGCTGAGCTAACCAAGGGATGAGCTTTGCAGTGAAAGCTCAGGAGTGCAAAGTTAGCCCACAGTCAGCGTAGCAGCTAAGCAAGGCCAGGTGGAGGATAACTTCAGTGTTATCTTTCCACAAGTTAGCTAGATGAAATGCTTACGTGCTGAGCGTTAGCTTCTGAACGCCCTGGTGCTGCGGTGTGGCATGGGGAAAGGTGTTCCTACCCGACCTGGTCAAGCAGTCACACAGAAACACGTCAAGCAGAAAGACAGAGGCGTCTTTCATGGGATCGTCACTGCCAGCGCCCAGTGATGGAAGTCAAAGTGAGTGTGGATTGTGTAACAGTGTTGGATGATAGATGTGCTCCAAGTGATAAGAGGCTTTTGAATGAGGGTGTATTGCTCTGCATGCTATACTCATTGCCCAATCAGGGTTGGCATCGTAAGAGAGATGCTTCTGAGGTCTGACACAGCTAATGTTAGGAAAGACAGGCATTTAAATCAATCCTGGAATTGTACAACCTTGTTTTATCCTGTGTTTTCTATTGTTTTCTATTGTGATATTTGCTCCACTATGATGAATTGTGATTTGGTTAATCTGTTAACTGGTTGCTTGCTTTCAGCCACATTGTTCCTGGAGCTGTGGAAGAGACATAGGGCCAGACATGTTTCTCAGTGGAAAGTCTATGACTGGTGTGAGGAAGAGGTACTGCTTTTCAGTCTAAACAAATTTTTCTGTTTCTTTACCGAAACGAAAGCAGCTGTAGTCGATGTTTAACCAAACAGCTCGTAGGCCAAATTTCTATTTAATTTCTAACAGAACTGAATAAATTATGATGTTAATGTCTTGCTATCTTAAATTATGGACCTAAATGTGTACACATATGTATAAAAAAAGTGAAACAATGCAGTAGTAGTGTTACCCCTTGACATTTTTTCAGGCCTGATGGTACCCACCGAAAACCCCCTCAACAGACAAGGCGTGTTGACAGCACATTGGTACAGCTGGATTCGGTATAACTAGAGTTCATGGGCCTGAAAGGTTGAGTGGTGGTTTGACCCCATTTCGGCATCAAGCACATCTTTCTGTACCTTTTAGAGTGGCTCTCTATGAAAACCCTCTGGGATGGTGCTTTTTTAAAACGCATCCCTTAGTTTAATATTATAAACAAAACTTTAGACTTGAACTTAGAGCAATTTAGAATTAAGAAAATTTAGACTATAAAGGACGGTATTTATTTTAATAAGATTGTACTGGGTTGTATTTGGAAAGTAATTCTTAAAATAACGTAACCATTTAAGGTTGATGGACATTACCACTGAGTCATGTATGAGTTTACGAGAGAATAGTAAACAAGCACAGCGGGAACCTGCAGTGATCAAAGATGGCTTGAATTAGTGTTGTCTCATCACATAAACCTCTTACAGATTTTAGATACATTGGTTGGTTCAAGGATTGCTTAGTAGACAAGACCCAGCCAACTATGAGTTGAGGGCTGCGCTCACCATTCGCTCTGTCTCCCTTTTTCCTCACTAGAATCCATAGCTCATAATGTGTGTATTTTGGACCTTTTCCTTTCATCTGAATTAAAGTTGTGTGTTGACAGGAAGAACTGATCTTGGAAATAGTAAATGATCCCAACTGTAAACCTAAACAGTTCAGACACTCCTACCTGCGAAGTACTGTAGTCCTCATTCTGGTAACACTCATGGTAAGACACACACACACACACACACACACACACACACACACACACACACACACACACACACACACACACACAGCTTTGAGTTTGCTTTCCAGAGTTTTGAGTTTGTGGTTTGTGGTGGTACAAACATGGCATTACACTGTAGACACATACAGCACATGGATGGACCTCTTCCTTAGAAGGGACCGAGAATGGTTGATTTGGAATATTTATCATTCTACTGGTGTGTGGACATAGAAGCTGTTTTTATCAGATATGGCTCAGATACTTAGCTCAGATTTTACAGACCATATGGTGATGAAGCCTTGGACCTGCTTACATCTTTGGGAATAGACTGATGTTATCAGACAAAGACGAGGTTCAAATGGTCTTTCAGTTTAGATCTCCTAGGAGGGTGCAAGATGGAAGAAGATGCAATGTGTTGGTGTGTCTGTGTTTCAGTTGATGCTGATCATTGGTCTGGCTCAGGCACTGGTGGTGTTTCGAGTGGTGGCTGCCCCCACCATATCAAAACACTGGCCCTTTATGAGTGACCATGCCAACACTGTGGCTGTGATGCTGGGAGCTGTGCTGCACTACCTGACCATTCAGATCATGACACGGGTGTGTATACTTAGATCAACAGCCTCATGCTGTATTTGCAAAGTGGCATTAGAATGGGATAAACAGGAAAGCCAACAGTTATGGAAACCTCACGTATCACTCCTGAGTACTGTTTCTGTTGTGATAGAAACATGATTTCACGAAAGTTGCCCCTGATTTATGTACATCTATAAACATCTTTTAGTTTATTACTATTAGAAACACATATATTCCCTCATTAGGGTCAATGTTAAACTCTAGTATTCGGTCTATCCATCCATTAGTATCGCACCTGCTTAGTGTCTAATGTCTTGTGGGTGTGTTCAAATGGAGACCTTCTTGTTGTGAGGCAACAGCGTTATTTGCTGAGTAGGGTCTCTTTCATCTTATTTCTGTACCTCTTATTTCTTCAATTTCTAGGTAAACAGATGGGTTGCTTTCAAGCTCTGTGAAATAGGTGAGAGCAATATTTTGCATATACTGTTTGTATATACAGCTAGGCCCAAATATATTTGGGCACTCACAATATTCTTGTAAGTATAAAAAGTGACATTTTGATTCTTTACTCCTTAATTTGTCCAATTACTTTTGGTTCCATAAAAAAGTGGAGGGCATATATAAAATGTGTTGTAATTCCTACCCCATTCACCTGATTTGGATGTAAATTCCCTCAGATTAAAGCTCAAAGTCCACACTTACAGCATATCTTGATTGTTTGATTTCAAATCCATTTTGGTCGTGCACTGAACCCAAATCATGAAAATTGTGTCGGCATCCAATTATTTTTGTAAAACTTTTCTGTAATATTTGATATAGTCAAAGAAGACATTTTGAACAATATGTGTGTGTGTGTGTGTGTGTGTGTGTGTGTTCAATTTCAGAGAAACCCAACTCGTTTGCTGCCACGGAGAGGAGCTTCACAGTCAAGATGTTCACCTTCCAGTTCTTTACACTCTTCTCCTCTCTCTTCTATGTAGCCTTCTTCTTGGGCAGGTACTTTTGTCTGTCTCTTTTTGTATATCGGAAACTGTTCAGATTCTCCACACATTTTCTCATATTCCCTGTCAGTTCTCATACCGTAGCTGGAATGTTTGGGGCAGTTCTACATCAAATATGCCAAATATCAGACCTTTTTGCTCTTTTTCACAGGATAAATGGCCATCCAGGAAACTATGTGCGTATTGCAGGATACTGGAGACTGGAAGAGGTAAGGAGTTTCATTGTGTTACTGTGTTTCACTGTGTTGTTATCCAGCATCTGTGCTTGAGAAAACTAACCTGTAGATGTCCGCTGTTTGTGCGACAGTGCCATCCCAGCGGCTGTTTGACAGACCTCTTCATTCAGATGGCCATTATCATGCTGCTAAAACAGACTCTCAACAATGTCTTTGAGTTCACCGTACCGTGAGTGTGTTGTCTTTTCATATAACATGGTACATGGATAGTCACCACATTTCAGGTGCAAACATTTCAGACTCTGGACGTCAGAAGACACAAGCCGGCATATTAGGATTTGCATGTTAGTTAAGCCTTGTGTTTTGCAGGTGGTTGAAAAGGTGTGTCAGCAGAACTACTGTGAAGAAGCTGGAGAGGAAGTGTGGATACTGTTACCGGAAGGCATGCCGTGACACCCAGGGACGCACAGAACCTTGTGACATCTGCAAACTTCGGGACTGGCTGCGAAACTACCACCTGGCTGATTCGGACGCTTTCAGCTTGTTCAATGAGTTCCTGGAGATGGGTACGTTCATCGATTAGCCCTGACCCATAAGCCTGAAAACACAACCTATGAGGTGGATTTTTATTCTTAAACTACAAACAGCTTTTCAAATCCACATTAACATCTCCAATGAACATTGGAACATCAGAGAACGGCTGCTTCTTATTTTGTAGGACATTCCTATGGGACATTCTTATTCCTGTGTGTGTGTGTGTATATTTGTTTATTTATTCTTTTCTATTCTCTATGCATGGCACCCTTTTTGTTACTATGCTGCTGGAATTTAAATTTACCTGAGCGAACTCTAACTCTATGTTGCAGTCTTCAAACATGAACCTTTATGGCACAAAGCACGCAGCTTAACATTAGCAAATACATTAAGCAAGTCTTTATGTAAAATGCCCAGGTCTAGCTCTGATGAAGCTGATGCTGTGTCAATATGTGTTTGTCAGGTGTGACTTGGTTTTGTCTCAGCATTTAATTGTTTCATAATTGAGTTGATGAAACTTCACTCTAAATGGTCGAAACTAAGGCAAACCACACTGCAGTGCTGGATTGTCAGAGAGATCCTGACACCTGTATCTACCACTCGAAGAGAATCTGAATAACAGATTTTAGTCATCTTACACTAAAATAACCATCATGCATGGAAAAAAGCACTGAATGGTCAAAACAATGACAAGGTCATGATAATATCTTGCTTTTTTCACAGTGATCCAGTTCAGTTTTACCACTATATTTGTGGCAGCATTCCCCCTTGCCCCTTTGCTGGCTCTCCTCAATAACATATTTGAGATCCGCTTGGACGCCATCAAGATGGTCCGCCTAGAGCGACGACTGGTCCCCAGGAAGACCAACGACATTGGTGAGTGGTGTCGATGGTCACGAGTGAGAGCTCAGGGCTCAGGGGTGGTCTGCTACTGTAAAATGTTCAAAGAACTGAATAATTTTTATGCAGCATGTACAGAAACGTTTTGAGGTCTAAAATTCCATGTTTACACCACTACTAAGCGGTGTACGTATGCGTGTGTTATATGTAACTGTGTGCTATCCTTTCATCAGGTGTGTGGACAAAGATATTGGAGGCCATTGGTGTGCTAGCAGTGATTGCTAATGGTCTGGTCATTGGCATCTCCTCTGACTTCATTCCACGCCTTGTCTATCGATACCGTTATGGGCCCTGTGCTAATGGGAGCCTTCATACACAGTCAGTCTTGTTTCAGTTATAGAAACGCCTGTGTAAACGTCTACAAGTGATGCTGTGCTCACTGCATGTATATGTTTTGTTGTGTAGTTGCATGGAGGGCTACATCAATGACACTCTCTCCAGGGCTTCAGTGACTCATGAGGCTGTAAAAAATGATTTTCAGCCAACACAGCTGATTTTAAAGGAGTTCAATGTCACACAGTGCAGGTGAGAAGACCCTGATGTTAGTGTCCCATTCAGACCAAAGAGAAAACTGTCATGTATTTGTGTAAATGTAAATGTATTTGTGTGTGTGTGTGTGTGTGTGTGTGTGTGTGTGTGTGTGCACGGGCGCACGCGGGCATGTGAACACATGCACAGCTACCGAGACTACAGGAGTGATGAGGACTATACTCTGACGTCTCAGTTCTGGCTCGTCTTGGCTGTGCGTTTTGCCTTTGTCATCCTGTTTGAGGTTTGTGTGCCTTACTAACTTCAAACCATGTCCCCTGAAAAAGAAGAAGCCAGTCACAGGCTGTCCGTTAGTCCTAAGACTTAGACGTAGCTGGTTTTTTTCAACTCACCACGTATTGTGTGTGAAGCCTCTACAGTTTACATCACATCCTCACTGCTTCGTTTCAAATCCTTTCACAAGTGACAAATAGCAGTGCTGTACAAAAAGTTCAAAATACTATAGTTTTGTTGAGTGTCTTCTGTGTTTTTCAGCACGTTGTGGTAGTGTGTAAGTTCATCGCAGCTTGGTTCGTCCCCAACAATCCTATTCTAGTGAAGAATGACCGGCTGCATGACAAACTCAACCGACTAAAAGAGGAGCTACGGTAAGTTAGAAGGAACATGAGGACAGACATCATTGTCCCTCTCTTTCTCCATAACTACTGGCTGGATTGTCATGACTCATTAGTGTGCGAATCAGACATTCATGTTGTATACTGTCCTGTGACCTCATTTGTGCCTCATCAGCAGGCTTTTAACTTTCTAAGAAGCTTGGTTTCATTTGCATTCTAGTATGCTGAAAAATTCTGTCGTTTATCCAGGGCTCTAAATTAACTTGCTTGATTGTGATGAAGCAGGAACATAGTGGACACTCAAGCATAGACTAGGATGGAAATGTTCTGCTGCCCGAGCTGAGATGCAGCACATGCGTATATGGTGGAAAGCAACCAGTCCAGTGATCCAGACCAATCCAGTGAGCCTATGAAAGGTCATGGTCATGAATGAGGGACAATGGCCCCTCATGGTTGGTCGATGTTAATTTAGAGCCCTGGTTGTCATTACAATACATTGTCATTGTAATTGTCATTGTTTGGTGTTGATGTTAACAGGAGTAATATTTTGATAATTGTGAATAGCTATAGCTGAAATGTTGATAAAATATTACTAGTCTAACAGTGTAATCTGTGATGTGTTTTTCATCTAATTTCAGAGAAAAGAAACGCAGCCAATCAACAGATGTCTGACCTCAGATCTGCTAATATGTGATGTTTCTACAACGTGTATTTGATAATCAGTGATAATAGTGAACTATGTGTGTGGAACGTAGTTATTAGCTCCTGCTAATAATCAGTAACCTATGCTATTTTTTTCTGTATAGTGATAGGTAGCATTAAGATAGCATTAATTCTGCTTGTTTGTCTATGATTTTCATTGAATGTATCATGTCTGCTGTCATCAGCACTTCAGCACGAGTGTTTCTAACGGTATACTGGATGAGCACCACCTCAGAGCTTCCTCACAGCCTCCAAAATAAAAATTTCACCTCTCCATGTTTGAGTATGAATCTGATCTTTATTCACCTCTGTGATGTGAGTCACACTCAAGTTCGTACATTGTCAACATGAAGGTTCAACAATTTGAGGAAATACCACTTCAAAAAATACGTTTTGTTGCACTGCTCAAACTTCAACTCTTATTTAAAGTGTTTCTAACTAAATACATACATACACATATATATATAGAGTCCAATAGAAATAAACAGAACCTTAAACAGTGTTTTTTTATTACTATTTCTATCTTATTCCATAACCATGTAATCCTCGACAAGTCAGATATTCCACATTCAACATTTTGTTGTCTATTTTCTAAATAATTTTTTTGCCATGTATATGCTATGCCCGATACCATTTCTGCATGCAACTTCCTCATTAACAGGTTGTGGTCAGTTGTGTCAATTGCTTCTTATAATTCGGCGAAAACACTTATTGTGTACTTCTTTCTAACTATTGCTGATATCTTTTTCTGGGACTTCCATTCCAGCTATTGTGATTGATTGATTAGACCTGAACCCATATTGATATTCACTTTGTAACCTCTGTGCATGAAATGAATGAAAAGTTTGTCTAAATTATTCTTGAGAACTGTGGAAGCAGAGAAATTATTAGGAATTATTACATGCATGTAGGAAGTCGGTCTTAGTTTTCTCTACTTGTTCTAGCCTGATTTGGGTCTGGACTGTATATGAGCTGTGTCTGCTGTAATCATCAAGATGTCCTTGTGTTGGAAACCTAGTTTTAAAATCTTTCTCAGCTCCGTTTCATTGTACATAAATGTTTTGCCAGATGTGTTTGGGGTACATAAGGATTGGATAAAATGTGCTTGGACTTCTTCCTCTAATCTGCTTGCTACTGAAAGATTTGCGTTCTTTCTGATCCGGATCACAGCACCAGTTGAAAGGTCTTGGTTTGTCTCCCTTCAGTATGGATGGAGGAAGACCCAGAAAAGGACTTGAAGCCGGCGGATGAGTGATGATCGGTCTTGCAAAAATATATGACCATAGAGTTTTACAGGAAAGTTGCATACAAGATCCCACCGATAGCATCTGCACACATGTACTCTGTACATACTTACTTAGGCATACTTGCCTTACATACTCTGTATGTAAGGCAAAATCTCTCTGGAAGCTTTGGTGCTTCTCCATTCATGGACCTGTCTTGGGGGAGTGGTTTCCAGCTTAGGTTCAACTTGTGGGTGTGTGTAAGGGGAGGTAGACCAGTGACGGACCAATGAGATTATTATTGTTTCTCCAGTTGACCATGTTAATGTTTGCAGATGCCACTATGTAGTACTGTTGGATATGTTTGGAAAAGTGTGAATGTGGCCATTGAGCCACATTGATCAAGGTGTGGGTATGGAGGAGGTTGGGGGAAGGCTGTTCCATTGCAAATCTGTGAAATGCAAATTATGTGAATGGGGGAAACCCATACGGCTGGTGAGCAGCAGGAATTGTCTGGGGAGGGTGTGGAATGTGGATTTCAATAGACTTGGAGAGAAGCTCTCCTTTGTTTCTGTGAGTCTAAGCCCAGGAGGGTTTCTTCAAAGTTAGGACTATAAATGATGTATTATATTCATGAAAAAAGGGAGAAGGTCCTGTTTCTTGCATACGTATTTTCTTGACATGGTGATATGGTGAACCCTGGACCTTTTGTATGGGTTAGGGTTAGGGTCACTGGGCCTCATTCACGAACCGTTCTTACGAACAAATTTGTTCTTTAGTCCCACTCACGAAGATTTTACGAAGATTGTGGCATTCATGAATTTCTTTTATCTAGGATTTATTCATAGGTAAGAACAAATCCTACGAACACTCAGGAGTATACTTTCTTCTGCTTCTCCTGTACAATTCAACAAAATTCAGTATCACAGTGATAATTCTGTCATATTTATTATTTACTCATTTTATGTGTTTGTAAATATACTGAGAATTTTTATATTTTAAATAAATTAAATGTGCTATGATTTAACATTAACCAAGTAAATTGGAAACTCCCCAACGTTGGCCCTGATGCACTGGTCCAGCTCAGACAGGTTGGTGTGTGCTGTTTCCCCTCCTGTCCATTGCATGACCTGTTGGAACTTTGCAATTTTTTTTGTTTCAGATTTCAGATCAAACCATTTCTCTTTCCTTCTCCTGACCCCGTATCCACTGCACGCCCATGCTTCTTTTTTGTTTGTGCTGGTATAGCTTGAACTAAGGCTACTGAATAAAATTTAAGTTTAAGTACAATTTAAATTTAAGTTTATATTAAGTTTAAGTTTTCTCTCTTTAAGTTTTTTTCTCTTCACCTGCTGCGCTCCATCTGATCTCTGCTTTGCTTTAAGTATTTTGTTGTTTGCTCTGTTTTGTTTCTGTTTACTTGTTGTTTACTTCCTCCTGTCCACACAGCCTTGCAGTCTCTTTAACAGGCCCTTTTATGGGCACTGATGGGGCGGTTACCTATGCTAATCCTATGTTAATTAGACTCAACTGGCACGCCCTCTCAGCTTAAGAAGAAATGGCATTCATCAAGTAAGAACACAGCTGCGAACATTTCTGAGGCTTACGAACGCGTTGATGAATCTGACGTAGGGTTTTCTTAAGGAACTTCTTAAGAAAGAGCAACTTAATCTAAGAAGATTATCAAGAAGATATTGGTGAATGAGGCCCATTGTCCTTCTGAAAAATAAATGATGGTCCACTAAATGCAAACCGGATGGGATGGCATGTTGCAGCAGGATGCTGTGGTAGCCACGCTGGGTTCCTTCAACTTTGAATAAATCCCGACCAGTGTCAACAGCAAAGCACCCCCACACCATCACACCTCCTCCTCCTTGCTTCACAGTGGCAACCAGGCATGTAGAATCCATCCGTTCAAAGATCTGAAATTTGGACTCATCACACCAAAGCACAGATATCCATTGATCTAATGTCCAGTCGTGTTTCTTTGCACAAAGAATTCTCTTCTGCTAGTTGCCTCTCCTTACAAGTGGTTTCCTAGCAGCTATTTGACCATAAAGGCCTGATTCATGCAGTCTTCTCTTAACAGTTGTTCCAGAGATGTGACTGCTGCTAGAGCTCTGCGTAGCATTCACCTGGTCTCTAATCTGAGCCGCTGTTAACGTGCAATTTCTAAGGCCAATAACTCGGATGAACTCCAGGTCACTAGCAGCAGAGATGACTTTTGGACTCCTTTCCCTGGGGTGGTCCTCATGTGAGCCAGTTTTGTTGTGGCTCTTGATGGTTTTTGCGACTGCCATTGGCGACACGTTTGTGTTCATTAATAGTTTTGATGCCTTCAGTGAGAATCTACAATGTAAATGGTCATGAAAACAAAGAGAAGGCATTAAATGAGAAGGTGTGTCCAAAGTTTTGGCCTGTACTGTATATGTATGTGTCTATACAGTATATGTATATACACACACACACATGCATATAAATATATGATATATAGGGAAGCTCTGCATAACGCCAGAGAAAGATGATCACTTCCAAGGTGACCATTACACAATCACTTAACACAATCACTTAAAACTCATCATACACCTCAGCAAAGAGTATTGTTTGAATGAATGAATTTTGTAGTTTTATTAGAGAAAATCTTTTGTCATCAAAAATAAAATTAATAGCAAAGCAAAATCCTAAATCTATGAAGGATTTTTTTAAAAAATCAGAAGGCAGGATTTCAATCTTCAGAACCCTACAATCAATATGGATGAGTAGAACTGACTCCTTAACATCCACACTTGACTGCCCCATGTCACATATACAGTTGATCTGCTACCAATAGCTTGTTGTTGCAGTTTCTCTTGGATGCCAGGTGGGGGTAGTTGAAGTATGTCAGGCCAGTGGAGCAGCCCCATCCTGATCATCACAAGTCGATAGTTCCTCTCACTTTGAACTTCTTGGCAGAGCGCTCGCTGGCGCGCTGCTCAAACTTGTTTCCATAGATGTGAGATACAAAGCCGTTGATCTCCACTGAGAACACGCTGTTTCGCTTTGGGATCACTGTCACACAAGTGAAGGGGACGGGGGAAAAAAAAGGGGAAGCAGGTGTATAAACCAACATGAAGCTTTTCATAATCTACAGTTACACAAGTTGTTATTTTACGTCTTTACGGAAACACATTCAAACAAAAGTTATATAATGTATATAAAGTTACATATGGACTGAAAGTCCTACAGTACCTACATCTAAATTCAAGAACAGATGCAGGAATAACAACTTTTTAAAACGTATAAGCCTAATTTTAAAAGGGACCATAAAGGGACAATTGACTCAAAAGATATTTAATGGACAGGAGGCCAATTCTTCCATTATTTCATTATCAGTCAGTCAGATAAATGGTCTGGAGTTGACTCCAGGTCTCAGCTGTAACAGTTGTGAACCTAACACATGTTGGGTTGACAGCAAAATCACAGCTGGTCAAAGGAGCTCTCCATGCAGGTAAGAGAGGCCATTCTTAGGTTACAAAAACATGCCTGCTCAGATGCAGCCAAACTGATTAGATGGCATTTCACAATACAGATGGACAATGGCCATATTTGAATTGAATATTCTCTAATGGCCAAGTCAGACACCTGATCTCAACCCAATCAAGCATTCATTTCACTCGCTTAAGACCAAACTTCATTCAGAAAGACCCACAAACAAAGAGCAGGTGAAGCCTGCTACAGTAAAGAGTGCCCACGGGAAATGGAGTCAAACCTACAAACGGGAATATGAGAGTCACGTAGTGTCTGACCTTTGAGTTTGTCTTCCCTGGTAATGATTTTGAGTACATGTTTGAACTCTTGGACTAGAATTCCTGTGGTCCCCACATACGACGGGCATTTAGAGCGGATCACTGTGGTGGTTCAAGAGAAGCTGTTAGTACAAGGGTGAGACTGCTGCATCTTAACAGAATATCAAGTCATGGTATTACTTTAAGGGAACACTGAAAAGGAAAGTACCTGTGATGATGGCACCATGGAAGTCTGCTTTCAGAAACTTCTGCTGCACTAATTGTGGGTTGCTGTGAAGACAAATGACACTCATGGGACACATGAACACAGAGTAAGGAGGGTCTTGCGTGCGTCTATGTGTGCAGTAATACCCCACCACCACACACATGCAAAAACAAGAGACCAGAAGACTCTAACGCCAACTGGCTAACATCTGTGGTCATGGAGCGGTAGGGGTAAATTCTATCAAGTCTCCAGCTACCTCAGCCCAGAGGGCGACATTTGGTTTAGGACGATCATATTCATCAGATGATGTGCTCAGCTCCTGGGGGTCAAAGTCGCTCAGTAAGTCATTTCTGGTTTTCTTCCTGTGCACTTTCTTCCTGGCCGACGACATGGACGATGTGCGGGATGCACCACCCAGACGGAAGCCACCGACTGTGGGCCTGGTGCGTCAAGGGCCCGACACTAAAAACAAGCTTACCTGCAGGGTTTCAATCCACCACACAGGTCTGTGATGTACTGCCGCCACAGCTCATGCAGAGGCAGGAAGAGCTCGTATCTGCAGTGAAAAACAGAAAAGGTGATGCTGGGGAATTAAACACTTGACATCTTACAAACGGCAACGCAACAACTGGATTATACATTTTGATACACACTCAACCAAACAGCACAATTTGCAGCTCATCTCATCTTGTTGAAATTCTGAAATTCAACCTCTGGTGCTCAGGCTTGATCTGAAAGATCTTCATGGCCCTCTTTTGCCCAGCGTTGAGCCCTCTGGCTTTCTTGCTGCAGCGCTTGGACTTGTCCTTGGTGAGACGGGTGTAGCCCAGGATCACAGCTTTGTGGGCCAGCATGGTCTTGACGTCTGGCCGCCTTTGCTGCTGAATGCTGTTGTTCAGGAAGCCCTCTGTGATGGCCTCAGCTTTAGACCTGGACTCAGACTGGACATGAGGGATCAGCGCCAGCAGCGTTTACACAAATCAACCTTTTTCCATGTTTAACACAAGAAGAACTGCCTAAAAGAAAATGGCTAAGCTTGTCAAAAAAGGATCAAAGTAAGTTTCGTATGTAGTAACCAACTGAGGAAAAAATGTGTATATACTTCTACAGTTTCTCAGAAAACATAAATGAAACTCTAAAGAGCTCTTGCTTTTTTTTATAGGTGTGGTGGAAACAGTGGTTCTCATATTGTCTAAACACTCTATATACAGTCATAGTCAGTCTGTGCTAGTCATCTAGCACAGACTGACTAGAGCTGGGGCTAGTTTGATTAATTGATTTTTCATTCAGACATCAAACGAGCCACATGTTGGACTTCACAAATGATGACAACGAGAAACCGAACAAGGTATTTCTTACCTCAACACCCAGGACCTCCACAAGGGCATGGGGAATCGTGGCTCGAAGAAGTGCCTCTGTCGAAAGGGCAAACAAACAACCAGTGGGACGACAGCGTTAGATGCAGTCCAGGGAGTGGAAGCACACAGACTGTGGTCCAGGATACACGATGTCCGGACGAAAGCACACACAGAGCAATCTTGGAAGATAGTATACAGTGCTGCTTGAAAGTATGTCAAGATGCTTTTGCCGAGTTACCATGATTTTCTCATTTTGTCATCACCAGCATGACATGTAGTGACTGCAGTATAAACAATTTACACTACGGCTTTGTGAACGATTAAAATACATAGGAACGGAGTACTATCCATAGACTGTATCAATATGAACCACATTACTGCCGTCCACCAGGATCACCTCCGCCGACTTACCGTCCATTATCGCGTTTCAAGTTGGACATCGGTTAGGTCCACGCGTGTTTTATTTACTTCCACTCTGCTTCTACGCCTTTCTTCTTCCTTTCACGCGTGTCCAATGGCGGATTCCCCTACAACACTGCCCCCGACAGGCAGGGAGGTAGGTGGATCAATTTAACTTAATGTCAGCGGAGCCATGCATTTCATCTAAACTCAACTTTAAAGTTGAGTTTCTGCAGATATTTGGATGGTTCATCTTTTTAAAGAACATCAATATATGAATGTTAGTGTTACGTAAAAATTAGATGCCTTTTCAAATTTCTTCTATATTTATGTTGGTCCAATGTGTATTTGTGTTCGCTTAGTGCAGTATGGACATACACAGAACCACACAGACGTGCATGCATGCAGACACATACACACACACAATTGGGTAATTCATAGAAATATGTAATGTTTTTAATGCATCTAATTGTACGTGATTTCAAAGTCATTTTGAATGTGGGCAGACACACACAAACATGCATGCACACACGTTCCAATTTGACAAATTCTATTATGTAATTATTCACGAATTGAATGAATAAATAAGTTATTTTTGACATTGGCCTATTGGCCGCTCAGGTAGCATGTTGTACCTGAACAATGTTTCGCTCTGCTGTTTCAGTAGCTGATCGGGCTGATCAGGCAGCCCACACTGAACACCGCTCCTTTTAAAAATGTCAGGCAGGTGATTCAGAAATGGTAGGAGCTGAACATATTTTATTACATTGATTTAACACAAAAATATTGACATTCATTGCCAACTACAAAAGCACAATTAAATGTCATAAATTGCTTTGGTTTCTTAGTAGCCGTCACCTTATGTATGTGTATGTGTACACACACACACATATATATATATCTATATACATATGTATATATACATTCCCTAACTCTCCCTAATTGTCATCACAAATAACAAAATAGCAGCAATGAATGTTCTGTTAATAACATTTCATACACATTTGCTTTCACCACACAAATCCATTGAAAAGTCATCTCCAAACAAATTTCCAGTGTTTAGACACACAGGAATTTTTCCTAATGTTGCCCAGTAACAAAGTTTTTCTTTTAATTCTTCCTGTACAGCTACACCTGAGAATGTTTCGTATGTTTCATAATATATTTGAGTTATCTATTGTGTCACGTGTGACAATTCATGGGCTTTGGCATGGGGTCTCTCAGCATTCAGGTCACAGGTTCCAATCCTGGCCATTGCGTGAGGGGGTTTTCTCCAGGTACTCCAGTTTCCTCCATACCTACCTTGATGCATGTCCAAAAACATGCATCATGTTGACTGGAAACTAAATTGCCCATAGTGCGAGTGACAGAGTAAATGTGAGTGAATTCCCTGACTTCATCTGATGTGAGATGCAACAAGGATGGATGATGCAGAGTCCAAGGAGTTGTAGAGTTGCTGCAGATTGTTGAATACATTTCACCTTCTGGTTTGGCTGATAAACATCACCAGCATCTAGCCTCTGTGGAGTCAGCAGCACGGACACTTCAAAAGCCCTCTACGACTCTACAACCCCTTGAGCAATGATGACTGGGACACATAAGAATCTCCACAGACACTCTGGCACAGAATAGAAAACATAGGAAAAAGGTAACATTCTTGGCACACACAACACTTAATCCCTTTGCTCCACAGACTTCCGACGGACTGTTTTCATACGTAAGAAATGTATGATTAAATGATTTGTATGATTAAAACCACTGTAACTCATGAACAGCATTACGAATAATAAAGACATAATGGATAATATTTCAGTGCTAGTAGCATACAGTCATTGAGCTGCTGCTGCATTTAGGTGCTGTGTTTGTTCACACGAGTGTGCCCAGTGAAGGTGCAAGTGAGGGTGCTGGTGTAGTTGACACAGTAATTCCTCTTCTGTTGGCTCCTGGATTTGTGACCTGAGGTGAACATAACAATGGCTCGACACAGTCAGTTGAGAATCTTTTAGTAATGTGGCTTGAAATAGATGTGAAATAGATCACATGAGTGAACCTACTTGAACATAAGCTGAACAGACGTTTCATATCTGATTCTCTCCACGTCCGTCACAGAGCAGCTGTGACTGCGATCCCACCTATAGATAAAGTTCTAATGGAAGAAAAGGACAAGAAGTATGTCTCAATATGTAGAGGTCAAGATTAATCTTCAACATTCACGTAAACTAACAACTTGTTTCAGGTGTAACAAACAACTGTGATTCCTTAAAAGCATCTTAAAAATAGGTACTCACGCAGGGTTGCATTTTAAAAGGACTTAATGGAAATGCAATGTCAAGTTTAATAAGTCCAAGGAAACTTCATTAATGATATTTCAAAAGCAGAGCAGCAATGCACTGGTCCACTGGCTGTGCTGTGCAGTGCAGACAGTCACTGCGAGGTAGAACAGGGGTTCTCAACTGGTCTCACTCTGGGACCCACATTTTCCCATGGTCACTAAGTTGCGACCCACTTTCATAGAATTCAAACCAAGCCATGTATTTTTTTCAGCTTTGATGGTGTCATGCTCTCATTTGCCAGCACTTCACCACTTACAACACACTGGGGCCCCTGGCCGTTACTATCCTCAATATATGAAAATCGCAACCCATTTTTGGGTCACAACCCACCAGTCCAGAAACCACTGAGCTAGAGACATTAGAGTCTCGTCAACTCGAGGGTGAAGGCAGTAATCTGCAGCTGTATGACACATGCACATGAGAACATTAGGGACAAGTTTGGACGTGAAGAAATGCACTTTGGTGGGCTGCATTTTTCTCTTACCTTATTTTCATGTCTTTTAAGTAGCGTTTCAAAATGGGATTATGTATTTTCAAGGTATTCTTGTTTCTGGGTTTGTTATATCCTACTGAGACCCGGCCCATTCATTTATGTCCTTTATAATGGACATTTTGTTCACGTGTGTCTTCCTTAAGTGTTTGGAGTTACTCTGTCAAGCCCTATAGTATTCTGTAGACGACATCCTGGGCTTTCCAGTGATGTGTCATGTGACAGGTTTGCATGCTGGGAACTTTACTTTTTTCTCTATCAAGATGGCCGGCATACCAACAACCACATTGTTGAAAGAGGAGAGAACAGATTCACTCCTGTGCTACCTGGGCTTCCTGCCGATCAAGATGACCCTAAAATCTGTGAAACCTAGAGTCCAATCTAGTACCATATTATGCTTCTTTGTTCACATTTTCTAAATTGTGTTCTATTTTCACATGGAAATAGTTCTGTTGTCCTCTACAGTGGACATGCTGTGATCATGCAAAAACATACATTTACAGACACTTTTTTTCCTTGGTTCTCAGGGGGTTAAAGTCCTTATATATTCAGTGGAACCAGATATTCTTTCACAGCCTACTACATGTCTTCTATTGACCAGAGCAGATAGATAAACAAAGAAGCTCTGTTTACACATCTAAATGTGCTGTGATGTGGAAGAACATGATGCCCCGAACTCTCTGAAGTCCCTAAAATATTCTCCTACAGTATGTGCTTATTTTTTTATGAACAGATGTCCACTTCTGTTGGACTGACCTTGGAGGTAGAGACCTTTGACCTCTGTGGACTTACCTCCAAGATGAGTGCTACAAACAAGTTGACCCACATAACAGAAGAGGTCAGCCACCAGCACACAAAGTAGATCTTGGCCCACCTGTGAACGACATCACGAAACACATTTTGACCATATGAATCATCCAAATGAACAACTTCATCGGTGTCTTCACACCACATTCCTTCTTACTCTGTGGTGTATCTGCTGTAGGCCTCCATGAATGCTTGCCAGTTGTTGATGATCATGATATTATACAATAAAATGATGGCTGCCTGCCAGAGACAAAGGACAAAACACTTCTTTGGCATTTATTACATATTTTGTTTCTTGTATTTATTCAACACCCCCCCCCATGTGTACGCACACACACACACACACACACACACACACACACACACACACACACTGGTTACTCACTGCAAAATCATCGAAGTTGTTTGGCCAGTAGCCCAGCTGTTCATAAGTGCCACAGTCCATGCTAAAGTTTGACGTGATGTTCTCCTTGGAGGTGTTGGAGAGCAGGCTGGGCCAGGCAAAACAAACATGCACAGACACAGTCAGGAGACATGGCTCCACCCCATTAACACACAGTGGCTGGCGCATGGAGATGGAGCCTTATTATTTGCGTCCTTGAACACTTTTTGAACGAACCGTCCCTTTGTCACTTCAACAGCTTGATTTCAGTTGTCCTGCTTGTGTGTTTAATACAACTGTAAACCTGACATTTCATTTGCAGACACTGAAAGACAAATTTTATGATAAACATTCCAGTATAGCAAATGTGGTAAATTATGATGGCATCACAATACACATTATTAAGGTATTCTTTAATAGTGGCCAAGCATCCTAAGCTATCGATACCATATTGTTTTAATGCGTGTTCCGAGGCAAGGACAAGATAGTAACATCTCAAAGTAACCAGGATGATGAACCAAACCAGCAGCAACCATTCGAGATATTTCTGTTATATTAAAACAATGAAATTGATTAATAAATGGGGAACAATGTTACTGTTACATTGCAGTCTGTCTGTGATTTCTTCTATATAAGTGTCTCTGGATAGCAGCATCTATTGATTGATTTCATGTAATTTGCTGCTTTACAGAAGAAAATAGAATAAGACAAAAAAGTGCCTCTAAACCAGCAGAGAGCATCTGCATGGTAACAGGTGATCGCTAAACTGTCAGGCAAACAGAACTAAATGCAAAGTGGTTTATTATACAACAAGCAGCTCAAAGACCAATTTGGCAAAAAAAAACAACTTTAAATATTGTGCCCTACGATTGTGTCCCTGTCCAGGCTGCATTCACTGTCTGTGAGCTGGAGACAGAGATCAACAGACCCCCGCTACACCAATGGGCACCAAGTGGGTAAAATGGATAGATGGAGGAATAAGCAAACAGAGGTTATCAGAGGCTTTTTCCTGACTTGACTGTCCCTGTTTAGTGATACAGATGCAGATGACTTCATACCTGATATCCGGAGGAGGCTTGATGGCTCCTTCAAACAGCCAGATGCCAAGCACAGCGAACATATAGTAAACCACCTGGAGACGGAGCAGAGGCGACCACTGTCAGCTGGAAACCATTTATGGGTCAGTATGCCTAATAATATAATTTGTACAATATCCAAAAGCCTGGAAAAGCCCTTTCCATCACAGAAGCGACATTCTCCAAACATCAAAAACGGTGGTATGCACGGCTTAATTTGAGCCAGATCCTGCCCGAACAGAAACTGCCACCTCTGTGTCAAAATGTTTTATCTGCCTTATTAGTGTTTATCTCTCATGGGAATGGAAACCATATTCAGGGGTGCACACAACTGGTACGCAGGCATGCATGCGCAACCAAAATCAGCAATGCGTAATGGCACTTGTGTTATTACAGCAATTTTGCGTACCGAGCAACCCTCCGTGAGACCACCTATTGGTTTGCAAAGACCGTTTATGAAGTCAGGAGTTTGAGTTAGTACTCATTTGAGTAACTGACTGAAAACCCTGATCATATAACATTTCATTAAATGCACATGAAGGAGCTGGAGGGAGGTGGGCCGTGAGCCACTCTGGATCTTGCAGAGGTTGTGATGTGGCGTGGTGAAGCGGGAAATCTGAAGTGGCACTCATTTTAAAGAAACAGTACAACACACAGTGTTGCTTAGGCGTGTTCACTCAAATGCAGCTGCTGTATCGTTGGTTTCGACTGCTACGTCAATGTCTACACAAATGACCACAAACTACGATGAAATGAGATGAGACTGACCACTGACAAAAACTGTGTTATGTTGTGAGGCAAATCAGATGGCGGAACAGTCCAGTGTCACTCACCACCAGTATTCCTGCAAAGGCTCTGAGGTTTTTGACAAGGTCCCAGAGTGTGCTCGCAACTAGGGCCATGAGCTGCACGACAGGATGGAACAAAGAAGGGTTAGAAACAGACAATTTGTTTGCGGCTGTGGTATCTGTGCATATGTTGTGTGATGATTTTACTTTGACTCGTGTTGTCCCACATACGTTTGCTTCTATAGCAGCTTTAGTTTTCAACAGTGCAGTGATAAACTTGCTTTACTTTTCCCTTAGGCAATGGCTTAAAAGTAAACCACCCAATTGGGAAATAACAATGAATTAATCAAAAAACAAGAATCAAACAATCATTATGATGAAGAATAATCATTAATTGATAATGGATGCCACTTTTCATCAACGTGTTTATGTTGTCAACCAAATTAAGAATTCTGATTGCAAAAACACTAACATTATTGTGGAAGCAGCAATATGAGGCTGCTGCCTCTATGTGGATCTTCTTGTAGCTCATTGTTTTGATAGGATTCATCGGGTTAAAGCTGTGTACCTTAATATCTGGGATGATGCGCAGGAAACGGAAGACAATGAGCAAGTTGACCAAACGAATCATCTCCCACAGAGAAAATAAACCATGTTCCCTGTGGACACACACACACACACACACACACACACACACACACAAGGCAATGATGAGGGTAAATGTTTTCATCAGTGTCACTTCATATGGCTCCACAGATAGATGGTGGGTCATTTAACTGAACTAGTGGAACGCCCTTGAGCCAAGGATATTTGCAACCATTGGCTGTGTGTTTGTAATGATCAAACAGAGATTAGCAAACAAATGTCATGTTATTCATCCTCTGGACTGTGTAGCTGCTCATTTCCACTTAAGTAGTGCTATTTCGACTTATTAATTGCTGATTATTTTGAAGAAGCGGTCAAATATAAATACAAATGCCTCATAGAAAATAATGACAGCAATGAAAATACAAACCTACCGAGATTCCAGAACCCTGTAGGTGATGTGTATACTGACTTGAAGAACCTGAGAAAAAGACAAAAACACACTTGAGATGGAAGATTCCCTCATTAATTCCATAATTCCATAGACCATAGTGATTAAATGGTAAAAAATGAATACATTTAGCTGTACAGTCTCATCGACTCTCGTGACATGCTGCAACTCGTCTCAGAAAGCTGCTGGCACCAGTATCAAATGACCCATAAATGCTGGAGGAGCTCAGAAGCCACTGCCTTAAAGGGGATCTAGAATGTTTGAAAGGAGTCTGTATCTCTGGTGCTAAAACATGTGCCTTGTCCTTCTCTGCTTCACATAGTTTGCAGTAAATCAGCCGGGTCCCCTTTCAGCTGCTAAGTGAAATTCACAGTTCACACAAGCAGTTAGTCGCATCTTCTCAAACATGCCAATGCCAAGATAGAGTAGACACTCAATAAAATGAACGCAAATGTTACCAAGAGCAAGATGGTGAGGATGCCATCAAAGATGTTATTCCTGTAGGACAGGTACCCTTTCCAGCCAAAGGCAAAGATCTTCACGCCCATTTCGAACAGGTAATAAATGATGAAGCACAGGTTGATGATCTGGTGGTTGGAAGTTAGAGCACTGAAATTAGTTCATTCTTCAGGTCACAATTTCAATAAGGCTGCAATGTTCAGGACTCACCCCACAAAGTAAACCTGGAAATCCTGGAACTAACTGACTCAACCATTTTCATTTTACACTTGAACACCAACACTGAAAGATGACCTCAGTCTGCAGGGTCTTGCAAAAGTGTCTTACACGTCTGCTCTCAAACTACCTTTATGCTGAAATATATCGACAAAGGTGCAGAATGTATTTATTTATTTAGTAAACATTATTACAATCATATTTACTGCTTGCTCTACAAAGCAGGAGTTGAATCAGTTGAGTGCAGCTATCTGAGAGAATTCTATCCTTCTTGGAGCCACCAGAGAGAGGCAACAACTAACAGGTGTCATGGCTGCATCGGTCAACTCCACCTACCGGGCTCTCATCCTAACCGATCCTGCTGTTCTTGACCAATTATCGTGCTACTTCAGGTCACCTGCTGCAAGCAGCTATTGCCAGATTGTCTTTGGATCTTCCTGCGACTCTCCAGCTCTCTCTCCAGCACTCTCAGGTTCTCCCCTCTAGCTCTATCCAGCTTTCTCTTCAGCACTCTCTCCAGCTCCTGATTTGACTGTTCTTGGCCTGCTCTTGACTCTCCCGCCTCTCCCCCGCTACACCAGTGGATACAAAAATGGTGTAGGTGTGGTCTGAAGCTGTATATGGCATGCTATGCCACATACATGCTATGTATACCATTGTCAAGGGCTTAGGTTAAAAAGGATCTAGGTGCCATGCGACACCTCATTGTCCTGGGGTAAGGGGCCTTTTGAACCTGATGTTTGCTAGTCACGAACAACCAGCCCATTCAATGTGTACATTCAGTTAGTCAGAGGACTCATCTGGCTAAGGTTCTCTCCAAGGAAACCATGGTGCTTGATTTGATGCTGATCTTCCCTGCAATAAATCTTTTTCTATGCAAGTAAGACAATGTCAATGGAGACCATTTCATCTTCAACATCACTGCCATTCAAGAAACAACATGGGTAGGAAGATATATGATTAAACTGTAAAAGTGGGAAAGTAACCATCATCACTAAATGATGACTTCTGTGGACTATGCTCAGCAATGACAGATTGTATATAAAAACTGTTCTCACCTCCATGATGTAGTTGTCTCTCTCAGTTGTGGACTTTTCTGAGTTCAACACCAGGACAGTCTATAGCAAACACAAAGTTAATATTGCCATTTGTAAAATACTTTGACAGTGTGCTGGGGTGATCAGTGCATATCTATGAGCATATAACTTACACAAATGCACATGACATTGGCCAGTGCCACTGCATTGCCAAGTAGAGTGAGGTAGTAATGACTGAAAACCACCTGGAGTCTCTGCAGAAAGGGGGAGCTGTACTGGGGCAGGGGAGGGTGCTGGCCACAACATACACACACATTTGTGAAACAGCTGAGAAATGTTATGATGATTCAATCACAAAGAGAACTCAAAAGCACAACTTTACCTCCTTAATGCGATCTTTATCAAGTTCATCAAATATCTTCAAGAACTGTCCTCGATCCATGAAGCCCACATTTGAATACTGCTGCGCCTCCTAATCTCCACATGGTGCAAAAGAAGATTTTCAATATAGTTGGACTATAAAAAGCACCAGATGTATCTTTTCATCTAACCCACTAATGATGGTCTTGTTTACATCTTGACTAGACTTTCAACAGTATTCGGATTTACACCTGATGATTGTCAAATGTCCACATGCTGTATTGCAGCTGTATTGCTGAGCTCAAACAGCTCCTGAGGGAAAACTACGGTTCAGTGTGTGTGTGTGTGTGTGTTTGTGATGTATGTCCTGCCTTGAGATAGCCTATAGCAAACCCCTGAGACACTGTTGTGTATGAAGTGGGTAAAATGATGGGTGATGGATGGATGGGTGGTTCTCTTTCATAATATATTGCTCAATGCCTCACAATGGGGTGCACACCCCTGCTGCAGCCCTCAGAAGCGTCAATCTCATTATGCCAATCCTGTTTCGCTTGTGAACGTGTCCGTCCGCCCCCGGTGGTCCGGTCCACCTGAAATAGTTCATGCAGACCGTACCACGTCAATCAAACACCTCTTCTCACTCGGAACATATCTTGAGTCCAGGGCTAGCTAGCTAAACTGTCCACAGACAGATCTTATTTAGCTTCTGTCACCAGGCGCTACGACCCTTGGACATGTTTCTGCTTCATCAGTCGGCCAGACTGAATTCAGTACTTTCCTCGCCTCTTCATGGCCTGCTCAGCACTGTCCTGGACGCTCCGCCATGGTGCAAACTTCCTCCACTCCCGGCTTGCACACCAGCTCGCGAGGAATGGCGACTAGAAGCCCTCACACCCGAGGGCTCGGAGACCCGGGGCTCGTTCTTGTCGCTGTAGGAACAACATTTTGAGCATGGATCCACACCAGTCGGCTTGAGCTGCCTGGGGCTGGAACACGTCCCACTGGCTATCGATGTCCCCAGTTCATGTTGACACTGTGCAGTGTTCATGACCAAGAGTCTCCGCAGATGGCTATCCAGCCATGCTAACTTGTCTAATGCTACCTGGGGTTCCCAGCTGTCCTAGCCACAGAGGAAAACATTCTGTATCTGGACTATGGGGATGATGAAGATGGCGCCTCTGCACTCCTCTTATCGGAGGATGAAGAGGACGACATTTTCATCACTCCGGCCCGGGCTGCGCATTGCCTCTCTGGATGGGCTGTCCTGGGCTTATCCTCATGAGGGAAAACCTATTAGAAAGCAGCGCCTATCCCACTGGGTGGTGGAGACAGGCTTTGGCCTATATGAGTCTGGGTTTGGGTAGTCACCTGTGGGTCTGCGAGCGCACTTGACTCGTTCGGGCCTCTTTCAAGGGTGTTTCTGTTCAGGACATATGTGTGGCAGTGTGTTGGTCTTTGTCTCTCAAGTTTGTCTGTCTTTATAGGCTGGATGTTTCAGCCCGTGCGTGGTGTGCATGGTTTTGTTGTCCTGATTGGAACGGGTACTTCTCTGTGGATTGGTAGGCATAGGCATGTCCGGCAATACGGGTGCTACCACATCCCAGAGTGAGACATAGAGTGAGATATTATAAAAAAGAACTTCAGGTTATTTACAAAATCCAGGTTCTCTGAATAATATGAGTGAGATGTCTCACCGGGCAACCCGTCTTGTTTGGGCGAGTGAGAAGAGTTGCTTACAGTATCTGGAATGATCTGGTACCGTCCACACAAGCTATTTAAGGTGGACCAGACCACCAGCGGCAGACGGACATGTTCACCAGCCAATCAGGATTGGCATAATGAGAATGATGCTTCTGAGGGCTGCAGCAGGGGCGTGCATCCTATAGTGAGACATCTCACCTGAAGATCAGTGCATCACTGAGTTGGAGTGCATGCAGGGTGATGGATGATGTATGATGGATGGATGGATGATGGAAGATGATGGATGATGAATGGATGGATTATTGATAGTTGATGATGAATGATTGATGGACGGATGGATGGATGATCATGGATTAAGTATTATTAGATGGATAATAGATGATGATGGATGGATGGATGATTGATAGATGGATGCTGGATGGATGGCTGAATAGATGATGCTGGTCTGACACTTACTTGAGTGATGGCTGCTCTGTAGTAGCTCTTCATGTCGACCTGGGCTATCAGCTCCAGCACTGTATTAACAGGAACACGCTCCCTGACAGACAAAATGAGAGAGCGTTCTTCACTACGGCACAAATATAATGCCTCTGGCAGCAGAAATAGGGCTACTTTATAAGGTGTTTTTAGAAGTCTTGAACAAGTTATCTTGTTGTCTTTTGTAGCCAGACTTGTCTTACTCAGAAGGTTGCTGAGCTCCCTGGCAGGTGAGGACTTGAAAAGCAGCCCTGAGGCCGAGTCGTCTCCTGATGATGGACGTTTGAACTGACATCTGCACCAAAGCAAGAACAAGAACAAGAACAGATAGACCCCTTGCTGTAGACTTCTGTATACTTGATATGTTAACCTACTTTATGTGATTTTCCAAGTCTACATTTCAGAGATTATGCAGATATTTCAGAAATTCAGAGTTGAGTAGCAACTCTGAAATCCCAGTCAGGACGGTGGTCATCCCATTTCATGCCATCAGCTTTCATTAATAAGCACCTGACATACAGCAGCAGGGTGAACAGGCTATCACACTAATGTTTAGATGCCTGCAAGTCAATAAAGCTGGAGTTCATTCATGTTTCCGTCTGTTTTTTTTTTTTAATTTACAATTAATGCTCATTAGAGATATGAGCCTATTGGGTGATGGGGAAAAAAGTCTCTGGATACATGACAGTCGTAATCAGAAAATCGCCCTCTTCTGGTGAGGTCCATGTCAATGTAGTCGATCCTGAGTGAATACTGGTGCATGTGAGACAGCTGGAGAAGTCAATGTCAAACCTAGGTTTTGATGTTGACACATCCATGTTGAAGATCAAGCATAACTTCGCAAGAATAAAGAAACAAGTGATAGGCTCACAGTAACAATGTTTCCCACTGAAGGCATAACCCCAGACTAAATACTACATAATGAATATTAACCATTTATAACTATAGGAGGGACTGCTTCCACCCTACATTGGAAGGAGCAGCCCAACTCTAATAACCTGGCCAAGTGCATTAGTCCTCCCCCACCCTCACTCAGAGCTGAGACCAGGATGAAGAGTTGAAGAGACACCTTCTTGTACTCATGAAGCAGGGAGGCGCTATGGCTCCATGTTTTTAAATACTGCGACTCTATGTCCTCTTAAATTCATTAAAATGTCAGTTTTCAATTGACTGGTGATTTGCAAAGGCTTCCTGCGACTCGCACACACAGGAAGAAAGAGAGAGGGAGAGAGCGCAGAGTAGACCCCTTCTGACCCAGTGCCACCCCACCCCAAATAATCAATATCCAAATATGATCACTATATGTGTGTGTGTGTGTGTCTGCACCCAGGCCCTCCTCTGTCTGTGAGAGTTGTTCGTCAACCAATGTGAGGGTCTAAGAGCACGGGGTGTTTGCTATGTTACTACTTTGTACATGTTGTTTGGGTGCTTGCGTAAAGTGCCTTAATTGTTATGAGCCGGTACACAACAAGTAAAAGTTGAAGTTTGAGTTGTTGAAATCCTGCCTTGCACAGTATTCGGTCCCACTGTGCTTGTGACTCACCAGTAAATATCCCCTGAACTGATTGTAGATAATGGCTGTCAGTAGGTTCATCAGACAGTACGTTCCTGCCAGGAAGCAAAGCATATTCTCCTCTTAGACACGATACTATCAGTAACACAGTAGTGAACTATGAACTGCAACACTGTCTCCAACTACTCACCAATGACACTGAAGGCAACAAAGAAAATGGCGTAGCCTCTATTTAAGGAGTAGGCAGGGATCATCACTGTGGCAAGACAGAAGAGATGTGAATTCGAGTTATCAACAAAGATGGCTTGTTTTTTTCACAAGACTGATCATATACCATCTGGATTGTTGGCAGTGGTGAGCAGAACAAGGAGAGAGGTGAGGGCATTGGGCAGGTTTCTGAAATATAGCTTCCACTCATCATTGTTCTTTGGATCCTGAAGAAAGACACAAGGGTGTAATGAGGAACAGAGATGAATAGTGATATTACGCTGTCTTTTAAAAGACTTGAAGACCTACGTATTTTTTGAATGATTTGCTTGTTTCACACAACCAACGTTTCATTTCTTCATTCATCAGTTGAAAAGCGACTTTACTTGTTGTTGTTGTTGTTGGTGTTTTAGTTTAACGAGTAGATGAAGTAACTGAACTGAAAATACTCTTGTGTAAGGCAGATGTATTCCAATTGCCTTTCAGATTTTAGAGATACTGATGCAAAATGAGCTCAGACCTAGCAACTAAACTATGTACTAATATCACTGGCAATGGCAGTACACAATGTAAAATGTACACATTTATGACTTTTTCTGTTGGTACCCCAGTTTCCTCCTGCTGTCCAAAAACATCTATGTATATGTCCATTTGAGACTCTTAAGTTGCCCCACGGTGTGACAGTGAGAGTAAATTGTGTGTGCAGGTGACCGATTGTTAGCCCTGAGCCCTGGGTGCACTGGAGTAATCTGACAGTTGCACACTTATGGACAACAATGTCTACAGTGCAGTAATGTGCATTGAACTCACCTCAGTTTTGGCAAAAAGCAGCATGCCAATCATAGTGAAGAGACAGAGATGAAGTGCCAGCAGCAGAATGACACTGGAGAGAAACACATTTCTTTGAGTGACACTCCATTAAAACTCAAAGCTCTTTGACTCCGTAAAAAAAAAGTCACATGAATCAGATGAATAGAGTGTGTTTACCTTGTTTGTATGGCTTGGTTATTGTCTGGGTTTTGCCAGTATGGAAAGTATGGATCAGTGTGTGTGTGTGTTGAGGATGACGGAGGTGAAAAGACATATCCATCATTCATTCCTCTCCACCCCCACCCTATGGTTTCTGCTGGTTCCAGCATGAAGAATGGCAGCCTCGTATGAGTCAAACATCTGGATTTCTAATGGCTGGGGTACACTCCCGTGCAATGGGACAGGCACGGCGGGTGGCGGGTCGCAAGCCTCCAGCATACTTCCGCATAGGATTTGGTATCATTTAGGTTTAATCCAATACCGGTGCCAAACTGGCACTTTTGAAACGATCCTGTCGCTTAAACTGTGCCAGAACCAGTGCTTAAAGAATGGAAAATAAGCAGACTAAAAAATTAACTGATGTAAAAATTCACAACAAACTGTTAGAATACGGTCCCATACGTAGATGCATAATGGCAAATACTTCAATAATTATTATACTATAAGTAAATGTTAAGGTTGTCTGGTCGTCACAGCAACATGTTTGTGACGTGATCTTCAACGCAACACCACTGACCACGAGTTAAAAGTAGTGGAAAGAAACAGCAACAATACGCACAATGGAGAAAATCGAGGGGATAATCCTTTTGATCCTGTGCATGTAGCGGCACTATCTATGGTGACCGTATTTTGGAGAAAATCGGAGAAATCGGAGAATGGAGAAAATCGAGGGGATAATCCTTTTGATCCTGTGCATGTGGCGGCACTACCTATGGTGACCATATTTTGATTTTGATCATTTGCATGGGGTGCTACTGGGTCAAAATCGATGTCTACTCTGCGCTCTCCCCCGGCCCCGTGTGCACGAGTCACAGGGCCGCCCATAGGACAGCCAATGCAAAGTGCCAGTCAATTGGAAACCAGACATTTTAATGAATTTTAGGACATGTCCTAGAAAAAGAGGACATTTGGTCACCATTATATATTAAAACATGGATCCACAGCATTTTGGCTTTTTGGCAACAAGGACTCTGCATGGTTTACATTGACCATATTGGTCGATTTAAACAAAGAACTACTGCTTCTTCTTTGTGGCCAAAAGTGCTCTTCTGTGTTGTCAACACGGTTTTGAATGCCGAACTGGTGAGTAGGGCACATGTGCAGCCAACTTGCAGTTTATCACAGGGTCTCAAATTTTTTGACTGCACGTACCACCCCTAAACAAAGCACGCCATCGCTGCGCCATGGTGCACACCAACTGCCACATAGAGACCAGGGCCTTTAACTGCCCTTCACAAACCATTGGGTGGCGAGGGTTGGGTTGGGTGTGCCTCATTAGTGCTCCGGGAGGGAGCACTATTGTTCTCCACCATGTTAGCAAAATTTCGGTGTGGCGAATCTCGAAAACCGCTGATCGCATACACACAAACGATACATCAAAACGTGTGGCTTGGCCGGCAACTGTGGTCAGTTTTGACTCCGACAAAATTCCAGAAAGAGCAAAGAAATTAATGGGAAAAAGGAGGGAATTCAAAAAATCACCCTCAAACAAACATTCGCTGTAAAGCCATACATTGTCGTAGAAACTTCATTCAAACTTCAAAATGCAGGAAAACTTGTCGTCTCTGCCCGTACATGACAGCATAAACATGTGGGTTTGGCATTTTCGGAGCAGCTACAGCAGTGAGAGACCAACTGTCAGTGTGCGGAATCTCAATTGTATTTTTTCAAGCTGCTCCCAGCCACACCATAAGCAGTAGACAAATTCTTTTTTCCACTTTTGTAGGTAAATTTGTATTCTTTCATGCCATAAACCTGCGCGCCTTGTAAAACGTAAATGGCGAGCCTCATCGTCGGCCCAGTGCAGCCTCTTCTCTCCATAAGCTCCCATTCATTTTCCTACCACTGCCACATCAAAGTTAAACGTTACACTTCTCCTCGCGACTGTGGCCACAGTTTTCATAGTACACACACAAATCGCATCATGACGTTCCTCAGACTCCCCTGCGTGACGGTGTGCTCATATTCCAGATAGGTGCAAGCGCTGTCTCTGTAGAGCCAAGTGTTTAGCACTTGGGCAATTTGGCTCTTTCCCATAAGAATGAATGGGAAAAACAGAACCCCTCAAACAAACATCCGCCATGTCGCCATACTTTCACTTAGAAACTTCATTTTAATTTTTAAAAAATCAAGAAACGTTTGGTCTGTCTGTGTACCGAGTTGCATGTCGATCGGTTGTATCGTTTTTCAGCAGCACCTTCTCAAAGACCATGTGGTCAAGTGCCTGCTCCTGTGTCCTCCTCTGCTGACAGTGTCCTGCTGCAGCAGGCTGACAGATGACCTCAGACACACACATAAACACTTCATGCACACGCACCCAGTCTCTCTCTCATACATGCATGCACTCACAGAATGCATTCTTATAAGCAATCCAAAGGCAGACAAAGTGCTACAAACCAACGGGCACACACCCTGGAGCACACACACTCAGTCTCTCTATCATACATGCACGCACCTCCAGAATGCTTGTGTGGGACCATCATGATATGCTGGACTACTTTGTGCACAAGCGCCAGGAGGAAGAAGGTGAGGGGGGACAGTGCTGGGCACTATGGGGAAACCATGTCATAGTAATATAAAATAGACAGGCGTCCAGGTTCAATGCAATCCAGATGGCCCAGGCCCTGCGAAACGCTAAAGAGTGGGATAAGGCCCCCTCAAAATTGGGCAAGCCCAAACTCTTCATAGTATAGGGCCGACATGATTTCTTCAGGGCTATCTCCCAGACTGCGGACTACCATGGGCACCAAATTCCAAAACCCATACTTTCCTATCATACAGTAAACATACAGTTAACGTTACAACCCTCCTTTTTCAATTGTCATCCTGACGTTCGGTCATCTGTATCTCCAAAACCGCTGATTGTACATACACAAATGATACATCAAAAAGTGCAGATCAGCCCTGGCAAGTGTTCTTTCTTTTTTTGTGACAAAATTCCAGTTTTTGGCCCCGCGTTGGTGTATAACAATCCAAACTTTGACAAAGATTGATGAAAAAACAACACTTTTTGGCCCAAAAAGTGCTCACAAAGAACAAAAAATCCCATAGCAAATGAATGGGAAAAACCAGCAAATTCAAAAAATCACCCTCAAACAAACATTCGCTGTGAAGCCATACGTTGACGTACAGACTTCATTCAAACTTCAAAACGCAGGAAAACTTGTCCTCTCTGTCTGTACCTGACAGCATGTTGATACCTTGTATCGTTTTTCATCCAGGCCCTCTCAAAAACATGTGGGTTTGGGTTTGGGTTCCTGAGACTCCCCTGTGTGACGGTGTGCTCATATTCCAGATAGGCGCAAGCATTGTCTCCATAGAGCCAAATGTTTTGCACTTGGGCAATCTTGCTTTTTCCCACAAGAATGAATGGGAAAAACAGAACCCCTCAAACAAACATCCGCTATGGTGCCATACTTAAAGGTAGAAACTTCATTTTTGAGGTAGAAATTCAAGAAACTTGTGATCTGTTTGTGTACCGAGTTGCATGTTGATAAGTTGTATTGTTTTTCAGCAGCACCTTCTCAAAGTACATGTGGTCAAGTCCCTGCCCCCGTGTCTCCTCTGCTGACAGTGTCCTGCTGCAGCAGGATAACAGATGACCTCATACAGACACACAAACACTTCACGCACACACACCTGCACACACTCAGTCTCTCTCATACATGCATCTCATAGAGCTGATAGGGTCTCTCTGAGTTGCTGGGACAGCAAATACAGTGCTGGGCAGTCCAGGCACAAGTATCTGGTTGGGGCCCGATACCGCAGCTAGTGACTCAATGGCGGGTACACATCCCGGAGCACTCTCGAAATTTCAGTGCGCTGGAATTTTCTAGTTCTTATTATTATTATAGCGAAATTTTGGCACGGTGTATCTCGAAAACCGCTGATCGCACACACACAAATGACACATCAAAACGTGCGGCTCGGCCCCGGCAACTTTGGTCAGCTTCGACCCCAACAAAATTTCAGTCGGGAAAGGGGGGGGGCAAAGTAACGTAAAGTAGTTAGATCCCTGCAAGGGGGATTCCTGCAGGAAGGCACCTCATAGGGCTCATTTCAACCCTGTGAGGTGAATTCCTACATGAACTGGAGGTTTCTGTTTATCATTAGTTAGTATTATTAGTTATTTATTTCATAAATAGTTTTTCCCACAACTTCTTTTTTATTTAATACTTGAATAATCATGCAAGTATCATTCTGTGGAGCTTTCTATATTTTTAGCATAGACATGGCTAGCAATATTAAAATAAATATTGAACCATGGGCCAGTTATTGAAAAAAGAGACGTGCTCTAATTCTAATTTGCAAAAACAATTGCATA